>SAYR01067642.1:151028-225759 GCA_004382745.1 Argopecten irradians irradians | reverse complement strand
GAAAAGCCTTCTTGGTTTGTCAGTAAGATTTCAACTAAATGAAAACTTTGTGAAAAACAATAAGTATCACTAAAATGTCATGTATCTTTCTTCAAACATGATAACCACAGCAATTTTTACAGAGATTAGAGTACCAGTACTTTACAGTGACAAGTTGGAGTTCAGTGAATTGTATTTTTACTTATTACAGTACTGTATTCTGTTGGATTGGGTGACCTTTTCTTGTATCTGATATGCCACCCTCCCATCCTGCCATATAAGGTTTTTTAATGTAAATTTAAGGGCGAATCACTGATGTTTTTTTTTTATTATTTACACAATTTAGCTGTCGAAATAGCATGTAAACTAATAACGAATTTGATAACATCAGGTTGCTTTTGTTAGAAACTGTAATTAAATCGACATAAAAACAACGCCTTAAAACACATAATAATAATGAAAAGCCCTTCTTAGTTTGTTAGTAAGATGTAACCTAAATGTAAACTCTGTTAAAAAACTATAAGTATCACTAAAATGTAATGTATCCTTCTTGAAACATGAAAACTAGAGCAATTGTTACAGATATTAGCGTACCAGTACTTTACAGTGATAAGTTGAGTTGGAGTTAAGTGAATTGTATTTTTACTTGATTAGTGTTCCAGTACTCTACTTTGTTGGATTGGGTGACCTTTGCTTGTAACTGATATGCCACCCTCCCACCCTGCTGTATAATTTCCTTTATATATAAAAACTTGTTGGATGCCAGTGGTAACAGCTCATTTACATATAATGGAATGTATCATCAAACGTATACCTTACGTTTTCGGGAGGGAGATAACTCGTACAGAAAGGGTTTCCTTTTCATATAAGAAACAAGCTATTTTGTGTGTGTAATGAGCTGTGCTATACCATAGTGTCTTCAGGACAAAAAAAAAAAAAAAAAAAAAAAAAAAAAAAAACAAGGATAACAATTCGAACACAATTTATGAAAAATTCTGTTTCCAGTTGTTCACTAAAAGGGTGGTTCTAACCACGTTCTAGTTGTAATTGGGGCCGGGATGGCTGATTGTTATGATGTCTCGACATAATACCACAATAATACCACAATCCCTCCAACTCTGGGTAGCTTGTTCGAATTTACAGGGGTAGTTGCCAGGTATTGACTGCTGGCGGTGTTTTTTCTCCGGGAACTCCGCCTTTCCTCCACCAATAAACCTGGCACATCCTTACATGACCATGGCTGTTAAAAAATGTAATTGTAGTTGGGAACTGTCTGAATCATAGATCAGGAAATATGTAATTTATGTAATAATAATAATGGGATTTTTTTCGCTATGAGTAGTGTTGGGAGGGGGGATGTCCACGATTCTTCAGCTAAAAAACATAAAATCCTTTTAAAATACATATATGTTTACACAAGAGTAAGTGCAATTCGGAATGACTGGTACAAGTTGTTTTGTCCATCAATTGTTTTACTTGTGGTGTAATTTATGACATTTATCGATATTTTAGGGGGAAAAAGCTGAAAATTTTATTGTTTTCCCGTGTTTCCCATAAATGAGAAGAGGTAACGTCATTATTATGATTTAATCGTATTAAGCATGTTTCAATCATATTTAAAAATGTGTTTATTTGCCTCTGTATGTTGTCTGGTTCGCTATCTATGCGCGTATATACGAATGTGTCATTTTGGCAATTTTTTGATCAATTTTTATGGGGGGGGGGGGTCCTTCTCTTTTTCCAACCTCATTGATGCGATCTATATTTTTATAGTACAGATATGTTTATCCAAGGGTTGGTTCAGTTCGAAATGACCGTTACAAGGTGATTTAACCATCAATTTTTCACTTGTGATAAAAATTACGACATTTATCGATTTTTTAGGGAAAAAAGCTGAAAATTTCATTGTTTTCCCGTCATTTCACAAAAATGAGAAGACGTAACATCATTATTATGATTTAATCGTATTCAGCATGATTCAATCATATCACAATATATGTTTATTTGCCTCTGAATGTTGTCTGGTTCTCTATATAAGCGCATATACGCGAATATGTCATTTTGGCCATTTTTGTGAATTTTTTAGGGAGGGGGGGGTTCACTCTCTTTTTCCGACCTCATTGATGCAATCTGTCTTTTTATAGAACACATATGTTTACATAAGAGTTGGTTCAATTCGAAATGACTGTTACAAGGTGATTTGTTGATAAATTTTTTTACTTGTGATAAAAATTATGTCATTTATCGATATTTTAGGAAAGACAAGCTGAAAATTTCATTGTTTTCCCGTCATTTCACTAAAATAAGAAGACGTTACGTCATTATTATGATTTAATCGTATTCATCATCTTTCAATCATATCATAAAATGTGTTTATTTGCCTCTGAATGTTGTCTGGTTCTCTATCTATGCGCATACATGCGAATGTGCCATTTTGGCCATTTGTGATACCTGAAATCCAAGATGGCCGCCATATGACCCCCATGGGACATTAGTTGTCAATGGCAACAAGCATAAAATGAAACTAGACATCATACCGGTCCTAAAAAAAACATGTTTCGAAAAACTGCCAGAGGGGTACATGGGAACCTACCTCTCCTCCCCCACTATATATGTTATGTACGAACGGTATATTTTACTGTAAACCAAGGACTTAAAATTGTTTACGAATATGACATTATACGGCAATCACATGATGGTCCATCTATAACTTACCTGTGGACTGATATTTTGACACGTGACGTGTGCTAATCAACAAAGCGTGACATGTCACTAAACACCCTTCTTACATAATCTGGTTAGACCCCTAATTAGCCAGGGTTGACCACGCGTTTTAGTTACAGCAGTATAAAGGTATAGAGATTAACGCAGCACAACATTGGATATATTCGGAAGTATTCTGATTTCAATACTTGATATCTGCTATTGGTATAAGACATTGACATTTTCAGCCTCATTTTTTTCGTCTGATCCGTGTATGTTTTATTTTCAAGTAAAGACATTAATGAATGAACTTGAGCGAAATATCAACAAGTCGTCGGATGTACTGTATTATATGAAAGCTGAATTTATTTCATCAAATAGGACGTTAATAAATCAAACAAACAAACCAAATTGGTCGAAAAATACCACTCCTGATAAATTATAAATATTTGTGATATGACGGTTCTCAAAAACTTGTTATATAGAATTAGAACCGCCAAATTACAGTAGAATTAAATGAAAAATATATATATTGTTGATTAGCAATATAATAATCGTGTACATGTATATGTAGTTCTAAACACCGCGGATATACTTATTATGTACCTTTTATTGTGTATAATTATGCAGAGATGGCAATTCATCTACGATAGGTACATCAATATATGTATGGTATAAATCCCTATTTCCAAGTGTATTCCGAACTATATCTGTGATTGAGAATATATTAAACATGTATCGGACATGTACACAGGTATTTGTGCCTTACAAATCGATGTTCAGATTCAGATTCTTTATTTTGTTTAAGTGTTACAACTTATCGCAACATAATGCATAAGGTTCACACTTAGCCAACATTCTGAATATTTAGGTATACAGGTATGGTATTTTGTTGGCCAATGGAGACTACGTGTGAAAGACTGAACAATAGGAGATAATTACAGGTGAGGTTATAGGCTGTTTCATGAAACTTTCAAGTTTTATAGGTATGTACTTTATGTGATACCCCACTTTATGTAAAGGGGAAAAACGCTTGATATTTTGTATTATATGTATTTTAAATAATAAACACACGTTGTATATCAGAATGCATACATCCAGTAGTAGATTTTGAATATAGCTACTACTTTCAAATAATTTCATTTTTAATGAATATATATCATAATGGACACAAAAAGTTATTACATTTTGAACATCGCTACTACTTTAGAGTCTGTGGAGTCCTCATGACGTCACAGGTCAGGGTTCAAAGCTTGGGGCTTCAGGTGTGTTCTAAGAAAAGTCGCATTATCTCTAATACTGTAATGGAAATCGTACTTTGTCCATTCTAAATTTTATCCAATGGTGCGTTTTGCAAGTTTTATACATCAAACCATTCCGTGTACACTAAAACGGAGAGAGAGAAGTACAGAAGTGAAAAAAAATAAAAATCAGTAAGATGATTATAACAATTATGTGTTACTTATTCCAGCTGTCTTTAGAAATTGCAAAAGTAAGAAATCTAAACGAAAGTTGTATCCCCATTAGATATATATAATCCTCTATCTTCAGCCAGCCTCCGTATCCAGGTAAAATTGTACAGGTTTAGGTCGTTCATCGCAGTTGGTCCCTCATTGATTGTCATTTTTAACTGAAAAGCATATAAGAAAACGGTAGTTCAAGACATTGAAAAGAAACACGTGCGTTTGCGAGCACGAGACGTGTTTATATTACACATGGCGATCGGTCAATTCATTTTCAGTTTTACTTCTTTTACCCGTTTCGGTGTGACATAATTGTGTATGTGTGTTTTTTCCTTTTTTACTTCAAATTAGTGTCTCATAAGTCAGTTTGTGTGGATATCATTATCATAATATTTTCATATGTACTAGTACTCTGATGAAAACTCGGTTGTTTTTATGTGATTTTGATATGTAACACTCAAATAAAATAAAATGTACTGATACTCGAAGTGATCGCGTCTAGATCTTGAAAGGAGTACTCACTTCATTTTAGCGTGAACAATTGCAAAGTGAAAAATCGTTGCACTTTTCTTTTGATAGTTGAGAATATTTTCCTTTACATGACATCACTATGCCATTCTCCAATAAACAGGGTTCATGGTACATCGTTTTAGCTAGTAACAGCAAAGATGGCGGTCCTACACTCTGAAAAATGATTATCAGCACTAGTAAAGAAGGTATCGAAAAAATGAATATAATGACAGGCACTTACCGTTTTGGCTGGAATATGCGAAGTTGGTATTTTTACATTGAACAGGCATATTCATCGTATTTTGTTTCCCCGCTGGTCGATTTCAGGTCTTTCCAGATAAATATATATTGCACAGTGAAGATATCGAGGACAAGTAACAACATCCAGTCAATTGTTTTATTTTGATCTTAGTGTCAAACAATTTGCATCGTATAAAACACTTCACACAAATAATATTTTCATCAAACGTTAGGTATGTCCAGCTAATGATGGCGTACTTAGACAATTTACATAATAAATAAACTACATACATATACATGTAATTGCATGAAGCAAAGCATTCTATAACGTTGCATGGTAAAAGTAAATAAGGATTTTGAGAGGAATTATCTGACATTAATTGGAATTGGTTAAAAAATATCTACTGTATATATTCTGAGTGTAAACTAAAAGAGGCAATATCGTAAAAACATCATTCAGATGGTAAAAAATACCAGTTAGTTAAAGACATTTGAATTACAGGCCATATGCATATTGTTTGAATTTGTCTTCACAACCATTTGTATGTCATCATGCCAAAAACGGGGTATTTTGATAAAAACGACGAAACTCTACGACACATTCTAATAATAGATCAGTATATATCAAATCTTGAATTAGTGTCAAATTTTGGAAAGACAACACATGGACATATACTGTATATATTATCAATAGTATATTTTATTAAATACTGAATAGGATTGATTCACAAAGCACGTGTTAACACATCATTCTATTTTAAAACAATTTCTTCATAGTTTCCGATGAGCAAGTTGAAGAAGGTTAGTTTGTTAGCTAACTATACTCGTCCCTTTAGTTTTAGATTGTGTCATGCTAAGTAATCATCGGGGCATGTTTGTCAAAGCTGAAACGATGTCAATATCTATTAACAGATCGCTTGGTGACAAATCGATGCCGAAGTGTATCATATCGCTACCGAAGCAGATCATATCGCTGTCGGAGCGGATGATCTCACTGCCGGAGCGGGATCGCTGCTGGAGCGAGCATTAAATCGCTTGCGGATCGGGACCGTCGCGGGAGCGATCTCGCTTGCGCGGATCTGCAGCGAGTTCCGGGCGAGTTCGCTCGATTGTCGCTCGTCGCTCGCGGCGCGATTTAGTCCCGAATCACCCTTCGGGTAGTGCCCGAATCACCCTTCGGGTAGTGCCCGAATCACCCTTCGGGTAGTGTATATTTAATTAGCCTAGTTAAACTTTGTGGCCCCGCACCTAAGGCCCCAGGGGGTCAGCCCCATCATTTGTACAATTTTTAATCCCCACTTTATACAGATGCTACCATTGCATTATGAGTGTTCTCCTATGCTCAATTGTAGGGAAGAAGTTATTTATATGGAAATAGCCAAATTGATCCCTTTTGTCCCCATCCTTCAGGACCCTGGGGGTCAGCCCTATCTATCATTAGTACAATTTTGAATCCCAATACTATAAGGATGCTACTTTTGCATTATAAGTATTCTCCTATAACTCAGTTTCAGAGAAAAAGTCGTTTATATTCAAATAGCCAAATTGACACTCCCTCCCCCCTCAAGCCTCCATGGGGGTCAGCCCCCATCATTTGTACAATTTTGAATCCCCACCCTATTCGGATGCTACCAATGCATTATGAGTGATATCTCATGCTAAATTCAGAGAAAAGGTTGTTTATATGGAAATAGCTGACGTCGCCCCTCAGGCCCCCCGCGGGTCAGCCCCATCATTTGTACAATTTTGAATCCTCACCCTATAAGGATGCTATCATTGCATTACGGGTGATATCGCATGCTTAGTTTCAGAGAAGAAGTCGTTTAAATGGAAATAAACAAATTGACCCCATTTGGCCCTACCCCTCAGACCTACCAGTCAAATTTTGTTAAATTCTGACCAGCTGTTATAGAGAAAAAGTTGATTGTTGACGGACGGACGCCAGGAGCTACGGTATGGCTTAAGCTCACCTCGGACCAGGTGAGCTGAAAATAAGTAAACCGCATATTGATCTAAATAGTATTTAACAACATACATAATGTCATCACTTCCGCTTTCATTTCACTTTCATTGAAATGAAACTAAACTCAAACAAGACTGATAGTAATATAATACGGGTCATAACACAACACTCCACCCCTCTCCCTTAAACTCGTCTGTAGATTTTGGTGTTTGCTCGCAGTTTGAGGGTTTATTGAGTAAAAACAATTCTTCAGTCGCACACTGCTGTTATCTCTTATCATTTTTTGTTGATTTTCGAAGTCGTAAGCGATACCCTTGCAAGTATCAGATTCGTTATCTGCATGGATTTTCAAGTATTTCAGAGCTTATTTCATAAGTCATGGTAAATGGCTCCCATCCTGATGTTACTCAAAATATTTATCTTAAATGATTTTACTTGGGGATCTAAAGCTGCCCTTGAGCTTCCTTTTAAAGTCTGAATGTCCTTCCTGTAAAATGTAAAATCTTGGTAAATAATTTAATCAGATGACTCATTACTTTCATTTTCAATAAAAATTGAATAAAACACAAACTTATGTTAAGAAGAATAGGATTACTATGTAACTGATGAGTTTTTTTTAAATTAGAGTATATATGATCATGGCATCAACATTGTTTCACATGTTATAGGCATTCATTTTGAAGAAGTGAAGCAAGGCGACTTAGGCGGGCCGTCGCATCACCAGTTTCTGTTCATACGCAAACTAAACTAGTAGTTAAGTTGTCAAAAAGTGTATTTGTTTTTTTTCTGAGTAGATTATGACTTCAAAATTGCATGGTTCTGTTTTACATGCGAATCTGTTCACAGCACAATAACAAAATGTGAACCACCCGACCAGAACATTTTATATATTTTATCATAAGTAACTGTTTTATTAAATCAACATTTACAATTTTGTTTTAGTTTTTACTTGCCTTTTTCTTATCCTAATCTTTTAGACGCAGTCCTTGTTTATATCCTTATACTAATGCCTGCCTTATAGTTTGGCCCTAAATTACCTTAGTTTTCGATGGGCCGTAAAACTCAAACAAACAAACAAACCTCTATCGCCAGTACCTGGGGAGTCCCAGAGGCTATAATGACCGTTAAAGTAACCCATGATAATATATGGCACTGATAGTTGTGATACTATGTTACTCAGTTCATCACAACTAAATGGAACATTTGCTGAATATACCGAAGTCTCCCAAAACACGCACCTCACACAACATACACGCAACACATCGCATATATGGGAGGCCGTCCTTACATGACCATAGCTGTTAACAGGACGTTAATTAATCAAACAAACAAATACCATATTCTGAGATATGACAAATGCAAGTTACAATCTAATTCAAGTTGCACTCTATTCCAAATAAATACACTTTTTCAATAATTAATTAAATCAATCTACATTTCTTAATTACCATACCAATACCAAACTAATAATATATAAAAAAAAGATAATATAAAAAGTATTAGACTTACATTTGGGTTTGTAGCTTATAGGCATATCAGAATATATAGATCCCCAAAAAGGGGAGATGTTGCTCCTTGCCCAGATCTCAAGCTACTGTCTAAGTTTTGCACAAAGACTTCTCCCTCCAAAAATATATCAACCAATAAAATAACAGATCAGATAGGTCAGGTCAAGGGCAAACACTGGATTGTACTCTAAATGCGCACTTGACACGGACAGAACATTTAATAGTGGACATTCACAAAGACAGAAGTCACATGACCATACATACTTCATGCAACATTAACTGTATATCACAGAGAACTTACCAAACTCTGTAATACATATTTCAGCAAGACATCAACATTACCTTGATCTGAAAGAAATTACTATCAATGAAATGAAATTAAAACAATATACAACCCATGCATCAACATAATTATACAATTGTTTGTTTGATTAATTAACGTCCTATTAACAGCTAAGGTCATGTAAGGACGGCCTCCCATATATGCGGTGCTTTGAGTGTATGTTGTGCGAGGTGCGTGTTTTGGGAGACTACGGTATATTCATGTTGTGTCTTCTTGTATAGTGTTGCTTTTTTATAGTGCTATATCACTGAAGCATGCCATCGAAGACACCAAGCAACACACCCCACCCGGTCACATTATATTGACAACGGGCGAACCAGTCGTCCCACTCCCGTTATGCTGAGCGCTAAGCAGGAACAGAAACTACCACTTTTATAGACTTCTTGGATTTCAAATCGACCCGAAAAATAACAAGACTTTGTTGAGATTTTTGTTTGTTTGTTTGTTTAATTAACGTCCTATTAACAGCTATGGTCATGTAAGGACGGCCTCCCATTTATGCGGTGTGTCAGGATCATTTCATGCAAGTTTCAGTCAAATCACACTGGTAGAACTTGACAAGAAGTTCAAAATGTGTTTTCAAGATGACGGCTGTGGCGGCCATCTTGGATTTCAGATCGACCCGAAAAATAACAACAGTTTGTCGGGACCATATCAGGATCATTTCATGCACGTTTGAGCCAAATCGCACCGGTAGAACTCGAGAAGAAGTTCAAAATGTGTTTTCAAGATGGCGGCTGTGGCGGCCATCTTGAATTTCAGATCGACCCGAGAAATAACAACACTTTGACCATGTCAGGATCATTTCGTGCAAGTCTCAGCCAAATTGCACCGGTAGAACTTGAGAAGAAGTTCAACATGTGTTTCAAGATGGCGGCTGTGGCGGCCAACTTCGATTTTAGATCGACCTAAAAAATAACAACACTTTGTCGGGACCATGTCAGGATCATTTCATGTAAGTTTCAGCTAAATCGCACTGGTAGAACTTGAGAAGTTCAAAATGTGAAAAGTTAACGCACGGCGGACGACGACGGACGAAATATGACGACTATAGGTCATCCTGACCCTTCGCGGATTGTGAGATTGGTCATTCTATATTTACTTGCCAGCACTGATTTTTGTTATGTCTTGTTCCCATTATGTTAATTTTATGGATCCAGAGTCGTCACCAATGATTGCATCACATTTCACTAATGTCTTGTTTAATTTGGTGGTTTGTTCTGATTGTCCTTTTTCTACAACCTTTGCTTGTACACGCACCAAAAAATGAAATTAATATATAGTTAGTAAAGGTAAATTAAGCATATTCAGCCTGAGCACATGAAAACAATAACAAGAATCCGCGATGAAAGTTAATTACTGATTTGTTACTTTCACACCCTAATTGAAGCTAAAGAATAATAAAACACACACGTACAATAATTGTCACAACGATAATCGATGTGTACAATTAAGCAATCAGTGATGTTTTCCAATATTTACTTACATGTAGAACTATTTCGTTTTGATCTTGGTTCAGAGATTGTGTATTCCCGAAAATCACACAACGCCTTCTTGATTTATTCCACCGCAGTAGATTTTCTAAGTTTTTCTATCTAATTGAATGGTACAAAATTGATATTATAAAAGATGTTTAATTATATTTGTTTTAATGATTTATACAAAAAAACAAGAGGCCCAAGAGGCCTTGACGGTCACCTGAGTGCTGCTACAGAAAGAGCATTGCAAAATTGGTAAAATCTATAAAAAATATTTACAAATCAAAATAAACTTTAAAGTTGAACTTTCGTATTAGAATTTTTATTTTTTGTTTTTCATTTTGATAGTTAGTGTATTATGTTACCAAACTAGAAGTCAGTCAGTGTCAGCGATTTTATAAATTTCACTTTTTAATCTATGGAGATTATTTGGTTCAATCAAACATGTGAATTCAGAAGATTTTTGAAATAATAACCATTTTGACTCATTTTGGCCCCGCCCCTCTGGTCCCTGGGGGTCGGCCAGGACCAGTATTGATATGACGATAAAGTGCTATCTCAGGCTAATAATTCTAACCCAGTTTGACTAATTTCCTATGAAAAATATGTAGATAACATTTCATAAATGTGTTTTTCCTTTATAAACTATAGTAAACTTGATCTCCCCAGGGGAAACATGATACCCCTGGGTCATATAATTCACAATTTTTGTAAAGGGCCTTAAGACCTTTCTATCTATGAAGAGTATTTGATTCTACCAGTTCCAGAAGTTCAGAAGATTTTTTAAGTTTTAGCTTATTTGATCCCTTTTAGCCCCACCCCTTAGGCCCCTGGGAGTCAGTCATGGTAATTTTGTTAATATGATTCAATGGCTATTTCATAGGGATAATTCTGACAACATTTGAATCATTTCCTTTTAAATAATTAAAAATAATGCTCAAAAATGTGTTTTCCCTATATAAACTATAGTAAACTTAACCCCTTTTGGACCCTCCCGCAGCTCCCCTTGCTGGTGGGGACCTTATAATTCACAATTTTGATTGGCCTTATGCCTTAAAAGTTTTGTGCAAAATTTTATTGAATTTGCTTCAGCGGTTTTTGAGAAGAAGTGGAAAATGTAAATTGTTCACGGACAGACGACGGACGACGCACGACAACGGACAAAAGGCGATTAGAATAGGTCACTTGAGACTTCGTCTCAGGTGATCACCTAATAAAACTTTAATGTGCTTGCAAAAGTCTTTTATTTAGTTTACTTTGTGAACTAAATCTGTTGCAATTACTACGCTCTGTTCCATCTAGAGATGTGAAATCTCGAGTTGCCTATTGCTATTCGGCCTTTCATTACAGGAATTTATAGCCACCTTTTAATTATTTAATTAAAATCAAATCGAACAAATTCATATAGAAATTATACATGAGACGCCAATCTCTAATCAACATTAATTCCTTCTTTTTTTCTTTTCAGCATACAGGGAGTGGAACGACTGGTTCGACTGTTGTCAGTATAATGTGACCGGGTGGGGTGTGTTGCTTGGTGTCCTCGGCGGCATGCTTCAGTGATATATCACTATAAAGTTCTACTTTACAAGAAGACACAACATGAATATACCGCACTCTCTCCAAACACGCACCTCGCACAACATTCACGCAACACACAAACTCTTCCATCTAGAGATGTGAAAACTCGAGTTGCCTTCCTTTATATTACCGTAGTGAAATTGCACTGCATAGCACTTGCTGTTCGACTTGTTCAAGACGTGTTTAAACAAACAAACACATCATATTTGCATTAATGTTTTATAACATCAAAGGATTGTTGTAATAGGTAACTAAATTATGACTTTTATTTGACAAAAGTATCTGGCCTTGATTTATAAGCCAAAAGTCGGCAAAGCAAAGTGATACACTTGCAAGCAGCCATGATAGTCTTTCTGACAAGGAAATCACTACATTATCTGGAAATTACAATATTTCTGTTGTTATTTTATGGATATTAGTAATGATAAGATCTTTTCAATATTTTTTTCAATCTGAATTTTAATTCTATTCAAAGATATTCTGAATAAATTTGTAGTAATTGAAGCCTTTTACCAAACTACAGTTGTGTCATGGACGTGAGGTTGGGTTGGGGAACTTAATGAACCTTTCTGGAATTTTATAAGTACTACATATCTCTCTCTCTCTCTTATTGTGCATAATGCACCAATGGGAAAACGCGGTAGTCGATAACTTGAAGCTCGTTACCATGTAAACATACAATTATCAATTGCAAATAACTTGTTCGATATAGATATTTTGATAATAATTTTTAACATAGGATTGTATTTATTAATGTTCATTTTTGAGACAGATAAGATTACAAAATAATGAATATTTGGCTATCTTGAAATTATTTGACGACCACGATGCTTCAAAGCATTCATATACATATAATTACTTTTTCACTGCAACCCTTATATGTATACTTACCAAGCGCATTTGATTTGCTTTATTAATTTGTTTGCATATGATCATTTGTGCTATTGTTTTTAAGATATATTTTAAGTACATTTTCAATCGTTACTGTGTGTTAAATCTGTGGAGAAATTATTAGTGAACTGACATGTAGAACTGTACTAACGCTCTCAGCTAAAAACCCTCAGTGATCCTGTCTATCATGTATTCACGTATTTCTGTGGCTTATAGATCAGTGTTTTTCCTTTTGTTTAAATCGGATGCCTTGACATCTTTAAGTTTTATGTAGTTTCTTGTATATTGTCACTGCAAAGTTTTTAGATTATAAGTACTTTAACACAGAAACGTACTTCAAAAGAGTACAATGGTACTCCATGGAGATGTAGTTTGTCTGCTTGATAAGGGTTGCCTCAGTTCTACTTTGCTTCAGCCAACATTCCACGCAAAGACAATGCAAGAAAAAAGGGTGTGTACAAATACATGTATAGACAAAAACAAAACAATATACAGTGTACGAATAACCAAAGTATGCAGAAAAAAAATAGTTACGATAATAGTTAATGATGTATCATGTATCTCGGTAGTGTTTCCTCTTTACCTGAATGATTAGTTAGGGAAAACAACACTGCAATATTTCAGCAATCTTTACGAAGCGACAAACCATTTCAAAATCTTGACATATTTTCGGTGAATAAAATGTGACCAATAGCCACGCAGTGGAAAAAAGACGGACGAATGGAGAGCAATAGACGAAAAGCGATTTCAATAGCTCGCTTTACCATTTGCTGATAGGGGGTTAAAATATCGTCTACCAAGATCAGAAAAATTCAACAAAAGTATTTTGGCGTCTTATCCACAGTTTTCGTAACTTTGGATGTGACCGTTACCCCTAAAGTTCTAAGTGTGACCGATATCACTTTCATAATTTCTAATTAAGCATCGTATATGATTCTCCACTATCAGATATAATGAATGAAATGTTTTCTTTCAACAGTCCTATAATACATATTAGTAAACGGGACAGTTTTGTGGCAGCAAAATTTATTTATTTGCAATTTATAACGTTTTAGTGATTAAAATGTGACCGATGTCCCTGCTGTCGAAAATTATTGTGTCGAGGTGTTTGCATAATCTGAGCTAGTTTGATGATATCTAATAATGTCCCAGAGTCTCTAACAATACACTGTCTTTGACGCACGATAGATTTAGAAGATGCATTGATTTTATGTCATAATTTCAACCAATTTTCATTTTAAAGCGGTTAGAATTGTACCTGCTGCCCCTATTGCATGATCGTAAAAGGCGACTAAATTTAGGATCTTATCTTTTCTCTTCTTCCTAACTGACTTTATCTTTCCTAATGCCTCCCTTGGCACCGCCTCACTTTTGGCCTTGAGTTGAGCGTTCGCCCCTGTGAGGAAGGCTCTGGGTTCTGTCCCCTGGCCGAGACACACCAAAGTCTATAAAAGTGGTAGTCTCTGCTCCTGCTTAGCGCTCAGCAAAAAGGGAGTGCGACGACTGGTTCGCCCGTTGTCAGTATAATGTGACCGGGTGGGGTGCTCCAGTGATATAGCACTATAAAAAGGGCAAAAGTTCCACTATACAAGAAGACCCAACATGAATATACCGCAGTCTCCCGAAACACGCACCTCGCACAACATACACGCAACACTCCGCATACATGGGAGGCCGTCCTTACATGACCATAGCTGTTAATAGGACGTTAATTAATCAAACAAACAAACATCATTTCCTATTACAAATGATCATATTATACTCAAAAACGTGTTTTCCCTATATAAAATTTAGTAAACTTTACCCCCTCCCCAGGTGGAAACCTGAGACTCCAGGGTCATATAATTCAATTTTTTTGTATAGGACCTGAGGTCCTTTCTATCGATGAAGAGTATTTAATTCCATCACATCTGTGAGTGGAGAAGATGATTTTTGAAATTTTAGTCAATTTTGCCGCTTTTGGCCCCTCCCATAGCTCCCTGGGGGTGGGGACCATATAATTCTTGTTTGTTTGTTTGTTTGAGTTTTACGGCCCATCGACAACTAAGGTCATTTAGGGCCAAACTACAAGTCATGCATTATTATCAGGATAAAAGATCAGGGTAAGAAAAGGCAGGTAAGGACTAAAACACAGATTGTAAACGTTTATTTGATAAAAAAAGGTTTGCATGGGATAAAATAGTTTTGGCTAAAACACATGAGAAAACTCATGCACAAAGTTGATGAAACGATGAAATGTTGAGATGATACGATGATACGATATGATGAGAAAACGTTCATATTTTGTTTAAAATACCGATTTCTTTGAGATAATTAAAAATACGATTATGTCTCACGGCATGAAACAAAGTGTACATGTCGGAGACATCGTATTACTTATCTCGTATGTGCTTAAAATCAATACAGTGCACTAAAATATGTTCCACTGTGAGAGGAGAATCACATGCGTGGCATGTGGGAGGATCCTCCCCTCTCAATAGATAGGAATGTGTAAAATATGTGTGTCAAGTTCGGAGCCGAGAGAGAACAACTTCCTCTCTGCGGTCTCTCCCACTGGACAGTTTAGGATTAAGTGTAGGTTGAATTTTAAACAGTTTATTGTTTGTTTCGGTAGACCACCTTTGTTGCCAATGGTGTTTGATGGCCGACTGAATTGAAGGTTTGATGTCGGTGTATGATAGTTTCAAATCTGTTTGTGCTAGGCGAAGAGCAGTCTTCGCTGCTTTATCAGCCTGTTCATTCCCCTTTATACCCACATGACTGGGAATCCAGAGATAAGTTATTTGAGTTTTAGAAGATAATCGAAAGGTTCGGATTAAAAGATTTTGAATTAGAGTATTTCTAAGGTTTCTTGATTTCAAAGCCTGAAGAACTGAAAGAGAGTCTGAACAGATGATTGCCTTTTCAATGCGGTGTTCTTCGATGTGGTCAAGAGCCAGACCGATAGCACAAGCTTTCGCAGAGAAAATGGAGGCAGCATCTGGAAGTCGGATAGAGGAACAGTGATTAGATGTAAAGCATGCTGCCGCAACTTTATCATCTTTTGAGCCGTTAGTGTAGACATGATCAGGGAAAGTCCTGATGCACTCCCGAAAGGAGGATTTATGTTCTTCGGGTAATGCACTGGACTTTGTCCTCTCATGCAAAGATAAATTGATATCAGGTGTTTGAATGAGCCATGGTGGTACATCCGATATGGTGTACTCGTCAATGGTGTCGAAATTTATATTTAGTTCCTGCAAAAACTTTGAAATTCTGATGCCAAATGTTGGTATGAGCTTTTGACTTTGTCTGAATATGTCTTGGTGTTGTGGATTAAATACAAGATCGAATGCGGGGTTTTTGGGATTGGATTTCAGTTGAGCAGCATACTGTAAGGATAATTTCTTTCGTCCATCGTCTAGAGATGGCTCATTAGCTTCCACATGGAGACTCTTCACAGGTGTTGTTCGAAAAGCTCCAAGTGCCAGACGCAGTCCCTGATTCTGGATAGGGTCAAGCATCTGTAGATAGGAGCTGCGAGCCGATCCATAGACAATCGAGCCGTAGTCAAGTTTTGATCTGATAAGTGCACGGTAGATACGCAGAAGCATTTCACGGTCTGCACCCCAATCAGAATGGGACAGAACACGTAGAATGTTCAGCGCCTTCGAGCACTTATCCTTAAGGTGTTTTATGTGTGGAACAAAGGACAGTTTCGAATCAAATATTAATCCATATAATTCACAATTTTGATTGGCCTTATGCCTTAGGAGGTTTGTGTAAAATTTTATTGAAATTGCTTCGGCAGTTTTGAAGAAGAAGTAAAAAATGTAAATTGTTTACGGACATACGACGGACGACGCACGACGACGGACAAAAGGCGATTAGAATAGGTCACCTGTGAGACTTCGTCTCAGGTGACCTAAAACCTCTAACACCCTACATTAAATGATAACAGCCCGACGAGCTCACAAATTACGGAAAAAATAAAGAAATGAAACAAATTGCCATTTTTGGAGAGCTATGATGTAACACACAATGTTCAGTCACTTTTACGTCACGCCGGAATACCATTGGAAAAAGCGTTGAACAATAAAATAATATAAGCGCAATACTATTTTTTTTTAATTGAAAAACAGAAACGATATGGTCATGCAGTTACGGGACGATTTTTATCAAATTATCTGCAATATATTTCTTCTATTGATGCGTTTTTGGTGAGAAAATGACGTTTTTTGGCGTGACAGATGTAACACACATCTCTATGCGGTTTGAACACCACATGACAGTAAAATACACTATTATGACGTCATTTCGTTATTATGAATTATGACGTCATACTTCAAAACGGTGGACTTTGTTTATAGACTTGCCGATCGACAGATCCAAAGAGAAAAGGAAAGAAAGTGAAAAACCACAAATGTACACAGTACAAACCAGTACTAATTCATGACATAGAGACATGAATTGTTTATATAAAAATACGTTTTTCTTCTATTTTAATAACATGTGAGAAAATATAGTCTGCGACGTTGTTTTACTTTTTTATTGAATTTCTCCTTTGTCTTACAGAAATGACACAAAATGCAATTTTTTTGATTGACCGCTCTGTCACGCAAGTTCACGACCTATTCGAAAAATTGTGTTTTTTCTTCGTCTTGCAGGTTTGCCGAATAACGGAAATGACGTCAATTGCGCTCGTCACGTTATTTTAACATACAAAATGAAAATTACGTTGTAAAAATGTCAAAATAATGAGGCGATTCCTTTATTTCGACAAGTCGTTCGCTGTCATTTTCGACATTTGTCGTGACCTGATTTGGGATGTGATTGACGTTCATGCGGTCGTATTGTTTTTCAGAGAAAATAAAGAAAGGTGTTAAATTAAAAGATGCAACGAATAATTCTTTTGCGTGGTACAAGAACAAACGCATTGAACGACGTAAAAAACAAAAACAAGAATCATGCGAAAATCGTAAAAATGTTTATAATGAAAAACGACGGCTGGCAAGACTCTTAGTGATAACAGGTACGCTATTTATTCGCCCGTTGTCGGTATAATGTGACCGGGTGGGGTGTGTTGCTTGGTGTCTTCGGCTGCATGCTTCAGTGATATAGCACTATAAAAAGGGCAACAGTTCCACTATACAAGAAGACACTACATGAACATACCGCAGTCTCCCAGTACACTCACCTCGCACAACATACACGCAACACACCGCATACATGGGAGGCCGTCCTTACAAGACCATAGCTGTTAATAGGACGTTAATAAATCAAACAAACAAACAACTTGTTCCGTTCGTGAGAAAAAGTCTTAAGAAGGTTTAGTGGAAACAATAAGAAAAAAACAGAACAAAAACAATAGGGATTTCCATCCTGAATGAATGGAAATCCCTAATTAATATGTGTATATAAATGGCTTACATATGTATTAAACGAAATTGGCACTCAGACTTTTACTAGATTTACTAGTTTAATAAATCTACTAATTTCAGAAATAAGAAATTTTAATATATGAAATACATTGGTCATGAACCTATTTAACTTATGGTTGTTGAATCAACTTTAGTTTTAATAAATAATAAGAGGGTTAAGCACATTTTTTTTAGCATTTTTTGGTTATTTGTAATAATAATCTTATTAACAAATTTTCCATTACTGACCCCAAGGGGACAATCTGATTAAAATACAGATCCTTATAACTACTCCGTTAAATAAAGGCTCTTATCAATACGAAGTGATAATAAGGATCTGTATTTTAATCAGATTGCCCAAGGGGACTTAGGACCGGGGTCAAATAGGCTTAAACTTCTCATAAATCTTCTTATATTCTGGAAATGGTAGAATCATATACACTTTATAGATGGAATGGCTTTAAGTCCTTTATAAAATTGTGTTTTACTGATAGTCTAATAAAAGGAAGCAACAACATTATAACAATAATTGCTTTAGTGGATACCACTTCCAGAGTACATCTATTAACTGTACCAGACCTGTATCTATCAATTGAAAATTGAGAATACAACAAAAATGAGTGTTTCAAATGTCATGAGATATATAGGTCTAACCGGGAAGGTAAACATAGAACAAACATTTTCACAAAAAAAAGTGTTTTAAGCAAGAAGCAGGCACAACACACCATGGTAATACTACCGGGAGGGTGGGAGTGGGCAAAAAATAATCAGCCTTTAGCGTGGCTGTTGAAGCCCATGTCAATTGAAAACGAGGCGCGGTAAAACATTGCGGAAGTACATCAATTTTACAAGCACTAAAAATACAGAATGCGGGAAAATAGCGAAACGACAATACTAAAATTATATTTACATGGAAATAACACTTTACTATGGAGCCCGCGAAGGGACATAGAAATATATTTATTAATACGTGCACACGGTTTGTGAATCCGTGCACACGGTTTGTGAATCCGTGCACACGGTTTACCAATCCGTGCGCACGGTTTGTCAATCCGTTCGCACGGTTTATCAATCCGTGCACACGGTTTGCGAATCTGTCCGCACGGTATGTCAGTCCGTGCACACGGTTTGTCAATCCGTTCGCACGGATTATCAATCCGTGCACACGGTTTGTGAATCCGTGCACACGGTTTGTCAATCCGTGCACACGGTTTACCAATCCGTGCACACGGTTTGTCAATCCGTCCGCACGGTTTACCAATCCGTGCACACGGTTTACCAATCCGTGAACACGGTTTGCCAATCCGTCCGCACGGTTTACCAATCCGTGCAAACGGTTTACTAATTTGAGTGCATAGATTATCATTCAATAAGCAATATCCGGTCAGTTCTGACATGCTTATCACCGTGACACTCTTATCGTGTTAATGAATACAGATCTAATTGCAACGTCTAATCAATGTAAACATCAGTAAAAACGTAAGTACTTCTTATATTTATATATAATGAAATCCCTATATATCATTGCGCGAGCATTTGCTATGATATGTGTACTTGATTATTGAAATTTACATCATAATACAATTACATAATACGGACACTTTTGCTTGGGAGGAGGGGGAGGGGGAGAGGGCACAATTATAAAACCTGAATTAACGTGAATTTCAATGAAACAATAAGAAAATCAAAGGCGTATTTTTTTCGTCTTATTTCTCCATTACGTTTTTTTATTTTTTTCAAAGGGATCACCCCTAAATCCACCACTGATTGTTTGTAGATTGATTTAATATTTGATTATTTGTATTTGCTCACAAAAGATGTAGGTACATGTACTTAAAACGCGGGATCTGATAATTGAAATGTTATTCGCATTGACATTATTTGATAATAGATGTCATAATTGGCTTGTTCAGTAATGTTTAATATGTAGTCTGTTCAAATCCCCGTACATGAACTTTTCAGAGCGTGAGCGTTTCCCACTATACATTCATCTTAATATTAGGATAGCAACAATAACGTATTGCTTTAGATTATTTCTTACCTAAAATTGTGGGTTGAATAAGACGCAGACTGAAAAAATAGCAAATTCTAATAAGTTTTAAATGTTATCATGTTCAACATCGAATGGATTTGAAAAGTTATCATTATATTATGCACGAAATCTTGCATACAGGTATGTTTGGTGTTATTACCTCATCTTAGGCCATCGATATGTATTTACTTATGTTATCAATATTTTAAATTTTGCTCCTGATAGGTAAATAATAATTTATGCTTCAACACTAGGCGAAATCATAATAATTGTGTTTGGTTGTGTTTTCCGCCGTTTTATTTTTTAATGTATTGTGATATACAGTTATGCTTTAATATATTGTATATACATTAAGAAATGCAATTATTTTTGCGCACTGAAATGCACTGTATTATGATATTTTTATGAAAAAATAGACTGGTATACACATTGTTATATAACTTTCTAATTGACATTTTCGTATTTAAGATTGAATGAAGAAGTAGAAGACTTCAATGTACATGTACATGTAGCAACTATTACGACTACATGTATACATAGAGACGAAGTTTTAACTTGTATACATTGATGTAAGAACTTTCAAGCGAAAAATGTTCTTTCGGCAAAAGATAAAATAAAATACTGTCAGAAACTATTTGTATCATGTCATTTTAGTTTTAACTACTTCAACTTGATTACGTCACACATTCTAACTATGCACTTAAAAGTACCTGAATGACACCCGTCATGGCGGTAAAGACCTCCTACTTTCACTGCTCTGCCCTTCCGTAGTTGATGATACTGTAACATAATCTGTGATTGGATAAAATGGTTATCACGTGTGCTTGTCACATACACCATGTGCTATTCGTTTCGTTATCACTCCGTTTCAGCCTAGATAGCAAGACCACAATCGTAAGTTTGTGTATAATAATATGAATTGATGCAAATTATAAAAACAATCAAATGCAATCGAAATGCTCTGCTACTGCATGCTATCATGCATATACACGTCGGTCGTTGAAACGTTAAGTAAGGTTTTGGTTTACATTTAAACATTACATGTGTCCTATGTTAACGAGGTTATATGTATTTTTTAAACAAAATTTAATTAGAACTTCAGAAGCCATTTTTGTTACATAAAAAAACATACTATATAAACATCTCGGAGGAAATTTCGGCAATTTTCGGAAATATACATACACATGTAGGTATGCATTGTAAAATCCTTGTACAAATGTTTAGACAGTGGCGTCACTAACACGAAATTAATTGCCCAAATTTGCGCGAAATTTTGGTGTTTAGTGGTACGGGGGTTTCCCCAGGGAAAATATTACTAATAAGAATGGCCGAGATGAGTTTTACGATGTATTTTGGTGATTTGAAAGCGTTCTTAACACGGTAATTGTTCGATTGAAAGTTACCTGCATTTAAAAATGATAATTGTGAGTACCGTCATATATCTTGATGGACAGTTTTAGTCTAGTTCATGTGTATTGAATTTTACTATTAAAAGGTTTGAAATTACGTGCTTGAATGTTAAAGAAAATGCGCCGCGCAGCGGAAAAATTTCTAAAATAAATTAAAGTGTGACAAATGTGCAGGGGGACACATTTTCTTTCAAATGTGCATTTTTAGAACATTTCACTCGGCGAAAATGGGGGGGGGAGACATGTGTGCAACCACCCCATCTCCCTCCCACTCCTCCCCCTGCTTCCTTTGCCCCTAATCACCCTCGAGAACCGTTGCAGTGTCTAAACCTCACTACGCTCCGTTTATCAGACCATGTGTGGGCTGATTGTATAGAAAAGGTTAGGTCACATGTAGTCCGCTAAACCTGCCTATATTTTGTTTGGCCTAATATATAGTCAGCTCGCGGTACCTCTTCAAAATGTGGAATCATAGGCCAGATTTGGCCTACGCTACGTCCGCGGCATATTTCTAATATATCGTCCATGCAATGCCGGGAAAACGTACACATACCTATATATTGGGATCTTATTTACTCCACTGCCCCCATGTTACATCCCATTTGTGAATTAAACAACTCTGCACAATGAAATACTTCCGAGACCCTTCTATTTCACACATTTGTAATGGCCGCCGTATACACATTTGGTAGAGCAAACGGCAGCCAATCAACTTCGCTTCCGGTTTTATTTTTAAAAAACCACGTGTAGTTGAAAGATAAACAAAATTCTACCGTGTATATGCTACATGTAGATACCAGCAATAGTCGTGTTCAATTTAAATATTTGACAATATGTCGTGTATGTCGATCATAATTTTACTATAAAAACTCTAACTGGCTAGCATTTTGTTTAAAACCGGAAGCGAAGTTGATTGGCTGCCGTGGAGATCGTAAGTCATCAGAACCCCTAGAATATCGAAGATGCCACCGAATATGATCGACCGCTATCATTTATTTACCAAAAGGATATATGCCTATATCATTCTAAGTTTCTTATACATTTTAGAGTCATACAAATGTGCGAATACGGTATGTTCAAGGTATAGTCCTTGCCCCTTCAATAAATGTTAAATTGGCTTGCCATAGATATCGATCATGTTAACGATGCAACTCGGGTTTCCGGTATTACCCGGAAGATTAAACATGACGTTGCTCTGTGGCCGCTTGAACCGAACTACTTTTTTTCTCGGTGTCACGTCACAAATCAATAATGGGATGACGCCATACTGCTGTACACTGATCACTGTTTGCAAATGCAGACCAAATCGCTGGTGATGAAATCGGACTTCGTGTGACGGTTTCGGAATGCATGTTTTCCTATTTGTCAAGGTCTTTCATATCAACGAACATGGTTCCAATTATCTAAGCATGCTATGCGCCTAGTATTTGGTCTAGGCCTTGTAGAACTTAACAAGAAGCCATTTAAATATTTTAGGATTGTTGGCTCTTGTGACCTTGAATGAAAGTCAAGGTCAATCATATTAACAAAGCTGGTAGCCATTCATCTCACCATGATACCTGACCAACAACAGGCTTATAGGCCTTCCAGAATTAGCAGAAGTTTTAACGATTTCTTCGAAAATTTGCACTTCTGAACTTTCATCCTTATTTCCAATCGGAAGTTTACGTTTTACAGAAAAAATTTAAAGTCCCAATATCCGTATCTGGCTTATATTTTATGATATAGAAGGATTTAGAAAACAAATCCCAGTGTTGCAAAGTACGCAAAGACAGGACTACGCAGAAACAGGACTAAAATAAACACTAAATTGAAGTCAAGATGAGCGATAATGATTGGGAAATTTTTTATAAAAAATCAAATAATTATTGAACATCGCTAAATGGGTTCCATTTTTCAACCAAGCCGGATTTAGCCGATATTGTAACGTCGTTTGCAAAAACGCCATGTGACTAGCTATCGTAACTATACGCAACGTCTTTCCGAATTCTTTCGAAACGGGTCATGACTTTTCCGACTGCCGTTCGGAAATAATTGTAACTTCTATGGCAACCAGTTTATAACTAAGGCATGTTAACAAGTATCGACTTTCAGCAACTGCTGTACCAAATTTGTTTAGAAATTATTACAAATATTTTTTTTTTATATATAACTTAATTTTAACTATGTCTACAAATATAACAATATTGGGGTCCGAATCTAACTTGACCCTTTCTTGCTAGTTACGTAAAGTGTGACTTTAAAGAGGTGTTTGCTCTATTTTTGATTATGTATAACATATCCAAAACTGAAAGAAATTCGTCAAGCCGTTTAACGAGATATTGACATGAGTTTAAAACCGGAAGTGATGTATAAGCGGCCATATTGGATTCTTGACCTGCTTTATTTTGTTCATATGACACCTTCAGACTTTGCCCTTCAAGATACTATTGATAGTGTAACGGTCGCGTGACCGAATGTGCCTACCGCTACTACAACAGTACTAGTAGTACGGTCCGTTACCAAGTTCTATCTTAGACCGACAATATATACAAATGAATGGCTTGTCTACTTGACTCATGATCACATGTTAACAACTATATTTCAATCCATTTACACCTCAGTCAACGCCATATTTTAAACTTTCGGGTAATCTCGGAAAACCGAGTTTCATCATGTGACTGACATCAGCGATACACATATAGATCGGAACCTCCCGAGCCATATCACGTGCCCAAGTACAGATCAGAAAAGATAGGAACAGTTCGGATACTTTCGAGCTATTGTGGAAGTTTTGATATATTTTTATGTTGACCATGGCCATGGTTAAGTGTGAGTGTATGAGAAAGTGATATTGTAGAATGTTAGTTATTATATAATGTATTGTCGTGCATGTGTACGTGGCTACCGTATCTATATATAAATTTTACTTTCACTTTCATCTATATCCTGTGTTTCTATTGGTTCTTCCTAAACTGTACTCCCATTTGACCGGTTAGCTATAAAGGCACGGTTTTACTTCTATTTCCTCAGTCTGGAGAAGCTCCTCGAGCTGGTCAGACTCATTCTTCTCTCTTTCCTTCTGTCCTCCTGTCTATGTGTAGAACGTGTGTGTTTGTTCTCGTTAGTAGCTATGTATTAGCTGATCGTTGAGATGGTTTGTTGTCCCTGTGTCTTCCCTGTAATGTGTCATTTCTGTGTGTGTAAGTTATACAGGCGAAGCCGCTGGCTGACCTGCCGTGTGTGGGCACTGTACATGTGAACCTTGTTATATTTGTTAATAAACTCTTTAACTGTATTAAATGTGTTGTTTCTTTGTCAATTCGGAACCCCAAACAGAACCTGGGTATATAAGGCGGACGTAGGTTCAGTCCTACTAAACTATTTTAAACGTGTACACGTTAAAAGGATTTTTTATTTTTATAATTAAAAATACTTCCAGTGCCTCAACTTTATAAAAGGTAGTTAAAGTAGAAAGTTTAAACCTCGGACAGACGGAGAAAAATGTGTATAACACTTAAAATGTTTCAGGGGCGTAGGAAGCCGGGGGGGGGGGGGGGGGGGGGGGGGGGGGGGGGTTAGGGGGGCAAAACATGTCTTTTTGCGTCCCCCCATTTTCGCCGAGTGAAATGTTCTAAAAATATACATTTGAAAGAAAAAAGCGTCCTTCCGCACATTTTTGTACTACAATTAAATTAAAAAAAAACAACCCGAGAATGGCGCGGAATTCCCGACGTTATCATGACGTCACAATAGAAACATTGACGTTGCGTATTGATTTGGAAAAAATAATCCCTGGGAAAAAATCAATGGAATCGTACGTGTAAATGTATTTCATTTTATAAAGTAGCCTGGAAAATTTATTATAAGTATTGAAGTCACTTTTTTTAATTTCATCGAGGTATGAAATAAATTGTGTTTGTAAACTTTTGTGAGATTCCGCTACGCGGATTCACACAGTTTGCAAACAAAATTTATTTCATACCTCGATGAAATTAAAAAATAGTGACTTCAATGCTTAAATAATAAAAAATTCAATACACACGAACTAGACTAAAAATGTCCATCAAGGGATTATACTATTTCAAAATATGCTTCTTAAAAGATTAATTTGTTTATTTGTCTTAGCAAGACAATCAATTTATTATTTTTTTGAGTTACATAACAATGTGTCGGTGGTGTGAATCCGGTATGTTCAGATCGAGCTGCGTTGCATAACGGTATGACGACACTCAGAATTATCATTTGTAAATGCAGGTAACTTTAAATCGAAAAATTACGGTGATAAGAACGCTTTAAAATCATCAAAATAAATTGTAAAACTCATCTCAGCAATTCTAAATTGTATATTTTTCCCGAGGTGACCCCCAGACCCCTTATAAACTAAAATCTCGCGCCTTCTGTGCTCGTAATTCAACAAAATGCATCGTCGTACATTTTGTCCCGGGGGAGACTCCCGGACCCCCCAAACACCAAAATCTCGCGCCTTCGGCGCCCCCAAAATCATCAAAATACATCATAAATCACATTTCAGCCATTCTAAATCGCAATTTTTTCCCGGGGTGACCCCCAGACTCCACATACCTAAATCTTGCGTCTTCGGCGCTCTTAAATTCAACAAAATGCATCGTTAAACTCATTTGTGCCATTCTAAATCGTACAATTTTTCTAGGGAAGACCCCTGGACCCCCGCAAACACCAAAATCTCGCGCTTTCGGCGCTCGCAAAATCATCAAAATACATCGTAAAGTTCATCTTAGTCATTCTTAATTGGATATATAGAAATTACGAAAATCCTGTGTTCCGTAACCGTTACTTGTCATAATTACGATATAACGTATAGATAATTCCGGCATACCATTTCGCAATTAAGGAATTAAAAGTCTTTGTGGCACCTGAAATTAAACTTTTAGAGAAAATTGAATCATAGCGTTGATTTCATATATACATCGTTAGGGTGACGTATATAAAGTGGTTAAGTGTCACCTCTCACCTAGCTGGTCGGGGTTAGATTCCAGGCACGGACGTGAAAAATATTGGTATGGCTTCTTCTGGGTACTGGGATACTTGATTAAATAAAAGTTAATCCATTCTTCACTTATGCATGCATGTGTTCTTATTCTAACAGGAAGAATCAAAGTACTGAAAGTACTGAAACACAAACGCTACCTGATCAAGTTGGTTCTAATAGCAATACCATTACCATTGTTATGAAAGGAGTAAATTGGCCGATTACAATTTTTTCATGAATGTATGTACTTTTCCGAGACTGGCACGAAATTATTGCATTCTAAATAGAGACAAATTTTACACATATCGTATGCTAATAGTTATTGAGAAAGAGAGAAAAAGCATTTAAGTAGGTATAACAAATTGAAAATAAGAAATAAATGGATAGTTTCTATAAAAAGACAAAGTCCAATAACAATTATTATTTCAAAGGGCAATCACTCCGTAAGTTACAGTCGAATCAAGCTGATTTTCGAACTCATCCGAGATCTTTCTAATGTTAGTCTCCTTTAAAGTTTCATTAAAATCGGTGCATATTTACTCAATTCAAAGTGTTCATTAATTTTTTATTGCAAAGGGCAATAACTCTGTAAGTTAATGTCAAATCACGCTGATTTTCGAACTTGTCAAAGATCTCTCCAATGTTGGTCTATTACTTAAGTTATCATGTTCACAAGATCCAAAAATAATTATTAGTGCAAAGGGCAATAACTCCGTAACTTACAGTAGAATCAAGTTGATTTTCACAGTCCTGTGAGATCTTACCAATATTAGTCTACACACAACGTTTCATTACACTTGGTACTATACTTAAGTTATAGTGTTCACAATGTTCGCTGATTTTCATACTCGTCTAAGGATTTCTCCGGTGTTGTTTTACACACAAAGTTTCAATAAACTCTGAGCATACTTACTCAAGTTATCGTATCAACAAAGTCCAGTAATAATTATTAGTGCAAACGGCAATAATTCCGTAACTTACAGTCAAATCAAGCTGATTTTCAAACTCGTTTATTCATTAAGTTGGTTCAAATTTACCCAAGTTAATGTGTTCACAAGAATGGACAAAAGAATATCACAGGTCATCATGAACTATGGTCAGGTAACCTAAAAATGTATGCTTCACGCGTAATTACGGTAATTTAAGTGGATTTGAAGTGGGTCACCTATGGGGATTTTAAGCATTTAAAATATTTGAATTATTTACCAGTGTTTCTGCTAAGGGGATTTGCAGTGGTCCATTTAAGGGGTTATCCAGTGGTTTCGATAAGGGGATTTGAATTGACCCCACTAAGGGGTTTTGCAGTGGTCCAACTAAGGGGATTTTGAGCGGTCACACAAAGGGCATTTTTTAAAAACGTCTACAATATGTAAATGAGGACACCAGTGGATTTGAAGTGGTATCCTTAGGGGGATTTGATGGGGTCTCACTTAGGGGATTTAAAGCGTCTAAAAATCAAATGGTGCTTAACAAGAGTTATTTCATTAAATTCATCTTTGGTAACTTCTGGCTTAAAAGAAATAAACTGCTGTAACAGCTGTTGTTTGAATATCTAAGCAAATCTGGAGTCTAGGGGTTTGTGAAAGATGTTTTACTGGAATAGCTCTTATTTCTGAAAAATAACAAAAGTGACAACTAAATAATAGTTTATTGTATTTCATATACATTCTTATTTCTTTCTTTTTTTAAATACATTCATAAATAAAATATTGAATGGTAGTACACATAAAAATTAGAAATAAATACCATAATTACAGGACAACATGCATGTCAATCTACATATAATCCCCTAAATGCTCAATTTAAAATATATATTTTGTAATATAACAGCACAGTCATTACTTTATAGTATAGATATTGACTAATGATATTCTGTATTTGCATATTATAGAGTTATCTGCCCTAGCGGGTAGGTATTGATTGTGATGTCATGTGTTTGCAGGCATAATATTACACTTAAAGAGAAATCTACCAGAATTTCTCACACAAAATAATGACATCATAATGGATACCTACCCGCAAGAGAGGTAATTCTGTAATCTGCAAAGATTGAATAGGTTTTATATGAGGAGACACAATAATATTTTATAATTGATGAGTTTGGTCAAATCCATGAGTTTTCATTTTCTTCATTTGGTTTCTTTCTTCTTTGTTAACATTAACTTTAAAATAATTCACATTTTGTTTTTAGTGTCTTTTTGTGAACTGCATGTCTTTCTGTCATCGCAGTCTACTTCAGTGTCTGAAATGCATGTAATAAAAAAGCAAACATTAATAGTTTTTGCATGTGTGATGAATTTCTATTGAATGATGTATTTTTGTATACCGGCACAAGATGTATTCATCACTTTTTTTTAATTGAGATTTCTTATTAACAATCCTAATTATATTTTCATATTCAAAGGACTAAAAATTCATACAACTTTGATCTTAAAATGTATATCTCAAATATGGTCCTCGCCATTCCTCTGACAAAAGGGGTGTAGGGAGGCAGTAGGACTCAATTCATATAGCCATAAGGCCACTGCTTCCCAAGGAGGGGTTTTATCAATTACAAAATGGAAGGCCTTATAGCTATAATATACTGACCATTTTTTATTAATTAAAAACATCTTCATAACAGCTAAGTATATACCCAGTATAAATTAAGGAGTTGATTAGACTACACATTTGTACCCGCAGTCTCCATTATTCTAGGCCGGCGATACAGATTTCATTTCTTGTACATTTCTTCTAAAACATACATTTAGGAAGCTCTTCATTTCTTCGGGAATAAAACCTTTAGGAATATTATGATCATTGACTAGAAGATTCCCTGGTACCAAAATAAATATTTAGATTCTAAATACAAGGCAAATTGAATTTTGAAATGTAAATCTCTGAAGTTAAAATTGAACAGAATAATTTCCAGATAAAAAAATATCAAATGTCACTTCATAAAAAGTTAGTTTTTTAAACAAAATTTAAATAACATTTTTTATCATCATATACATATATCATGACTTTTTGTAATTTTCACATGGATCAATTGAGAATCACTACAATCATACCTGTTTGAATGACTTCATAATAGAGGACATGTAGCTCTGTAATATTCATGATTGATCAGCCAAATTTAGAATGAATGTATTCTGCATGATGACATAATTATGTAGTTTAATAATTAGGATATATACTACATAATCAAATTGGATATACATGTATCTCACTCAGATTGCATGGTAAATTAATCTAATTAATACATGTATACAAATATTTCAAAATCAAAAATAAAAATTAATTTGATATAGTCTACTTCAGTAGGCGGCCTTATTGTTTTTTATCTCTACATTTTCCCAGTTTTAATTTTACTTTGCTTGTTAAAAATTAAAAAATATGCTATAATGTCTTAAATACATTTAAATACCAGATACTAAACTTTAAATTATAGATTTTATTTAAAGTCACATTATTTCTTTTGGAAACAATCATAAACACAAATATCTAAGCTAAAATCAATAATTACAAATTAATCAGTCATGGCAAATAACTCCATCTCTCAAAATATTACTGTGAAGTTTGCCGTATATGTATGTCATACCTACCGGTCGTAATCATCGATGTATTGAAGAACTATTCTGCTGTCCTCACGAAGTCTATGTTCTCCAGTGTATAAAAATATTTAGCATGGTCAACATCGGTTGTAAGCCAAGCAGTTTATGTCCGTATTTGTTTACATTCAGCAATCAGACATTACGTAAACAAACACACATGCCTGTGTTCCCCGCACTGAATAATCACGTGACTAACACATATGTGTCACAAATGAATGCCGTAGACACATTCTCTAAACAAGGAACTGTCGCTTCCGACAAGTTTTGTTGTTAATACTCTATTTAGTAAACAGTTAACAGGCATTATGTTGTTTTATTTGGATAATGCTTCACGTAATATAAATAATATTAGATCGACATCACATGTACGACAACTTTGTCTATTTGTATCAAGAACATTTTCCGGCATGTCGTGAAAACCGTAACGATCGAGATTCTAAAAGATTACAGAGAACTTCCACTTCATTTGGCATATTTGTCTGATGAGGATTGTCATTATATCATTGCTTAAATAATATCGGTACAGCATAGGCCTACTGTACGGTATTTATTGTGGTAGGCCCTACGAGTATGTACTGAGTATGGAATAGTGCGTCAGATCCAAACTATCAACCGATTTCACTTCAATACTTTCCTAGTTTTACACACGTGTTACAAAGACCTCGCTCATGGCCGTTCATGATTGTTTTATTAATATCAATTGCTTTATATATAATTGCTGAACATTCTTTCATATTTACACGTAATAATATCGGCAAAATCCTGTCTTTAGTCAACCGGAGCTACCGAGGGGAGATTAATCAATTATGTGTAATGCCCGATGTCGTTCAGGTTGGTCTTTAGTGTGACCTTCTTTCAACCGGAAGTTGCGCAGATACGTACACATATGCAAATGACGGGTGGAAATAAGGTCATCGGTCATCATAATTTATGCAAATTGTCTTGACCATTTTACGTAAATAGCGACTTTATCGTACTTTTTTTGAGTCCTTGGTATCTTATTCCCAAATTATATCATCATTATAGATATTTGTTAATTCAAAGATGTGTTATGGAAGGTAGATATGAATAAGAGGAAGATAAAGAAAAAATCGCATTTAAATGAGAGGTCAACCGCATTTAAATGAGTACAAATGTAGGTAAGCCATACGTGCTTGTATAAACACAAGGCATATACATGCCTTTGTGTTAAAAAGTAATGGAAGGATTTCTCCGTTCTCGAGGTGTGACAGAAGATGTCATCCGACAACTAGAAGAAGATAAGGTATTTTTACAAAAAAAATTAGGCCTAAACCCTAGTACAGTTGTGTGACCAAACAACGTTACACGATCTGGGGACGGTGTCCGCACGATATTCGATGTTGGAGGCATGGATCAAGTCAATGAAACGGCGCAAATTTTGTGCGATTGGAACGGTTTCTGTTCGATTGTTTTCGTCACTGTTGACCGTCAGCACTCATTGTTCTAATCCATAAAAAGGTGTAACTACACTCTCCTCATAGTATTAAAGATATAACTTTTATATTTTTTTGTGAAAATGTTATTCTTGTATTCTTAGCGTCAGTGCGGGTCTTAGTAATGCTTGGTCACTGCTCCTTCCGATTAGGCTTAGGATGTACTCCCGGCATGGTTTTGAGTCATTTTGGTCTGGTTCCCGGCCGAAAACCAGACATGGCCGGCCTGTGACCGGGGATCTTAGGTACATGCAGCATCGGTGAGATGCCGGAAGAGTTTTAACTCAAAGTTAAAAATATTCCGGTGTCCCGTACATTTTCATAATCTGCCACATATCCTGCACACACCGTCCGATATTTTGCCGGATCTGATACAGACATCGTTCGCTGCTGTAGGACACTAGAACGATATTCGCACGATGTCGTTTGAAAAGGCCGATTATCGCCCAGAAATCATATGATAATTGGTCCATTAACTTTAGATGTTCGGTCGATTTTTACTACTTCGCCGGTCCCCCAAAAATTGTCTTTCGAAACAGACGCCATGCGATTACCGTACAGCCTCCTTATTATGTAAATGATGTGTGAACATTTTTAAGTGGTGTTGTTCGATGTCGGGAAAATGGCCAAAACCACTGGTGTTCTCCCGATTACCCTCTATCCCCGGATACCGGCCGAACTTTGTGACCGAAGCATAAATATACATACAGTGTCAGTGTAGGTCTAAGGTACTACACAAAAATGCCAGTGTGTTTCTTAGTTAGTACACATATAGTGTCTATACAGGAAATGGATGTGTGTTATCTTTTAATTTATTATTTGTTCTCAATTAAATGTAATTTACTATTGTTACTTGAAATGCGGACAAAATTCAACATATTCTTGTATCCATATTTCGACTTTCACATAGTCGTCATTTAAAAATATCGGAAATGGAATAAAATAATGAGTAGATTTTACCCATATAAATGTAAGTTGTGTCTCTGATAACAACTATACATACGATTTTTATGAATTTTTGACCTTCTATCAGTAATTGGATCGAACTTTTTTCAAAACAACATTAACTCTGCTGTTTTTATCAAAATTCTTTGCTATTGAGCGCGGTTGCCGACAAGGGGACCCAGTCTCAACATATATTTTTTATTCTGTATGCGGAAATTTTATCAATCGTATTAAGAAACGATTCAGATATAAAAGGTATTGTTATTAACGACAAAGAAGTTCTTCTTTCTCAGTGTGATTCTTGATGGTTCCGAAAAATCTTTAACCTTTTCTTTACAACAACTTAACTTTTATGTCTGAATTTCAGGTCTCAAAATGAATTTCACCAAGACCCAGGTAGTTTGGATTGCCAATAAAAAATACAGAAATGATAAATACACCACAGGAAATAATCTTTCAGGCATTGAATACGATATTGGCTTGCATAGAATTGTTCAGCTAAATTTCGACAAAAAGCTTGTTAAACTAAAGACTCTTATAAACTCATGGAACAGAAGAAATCTTTCTCCAATTGGTATGATAACTGTAATAAAAACATTACTTATTTCCCAATTTTATCACCTCTTTATAGCACTTTCATCACCCCATGATACTTATATAAAGAAAATAAACAACATATTATATGAATTTTTATGGAGTGGAAAACGGATAAAATTAAACGCGACATCATTGTTAAAACGTACAAAGAGAGTGGCTTGAAAATGATTAAATTAAAACATTTTATATCAGCTCTTAAAGCAACATGGGTAAGAAGAATATATAAGGATAAGGTTGGACGTGCATTTTGGACAAACATATTGATAAGTATTTTCTAGCTAATTGTGGAACATGTAAACTTCAGGAAACCTCATTAATGGATGTACTAATTTATTTTGGAAAGATGTCCTCGAAACATGGAAATAAACAATAGATTCATCTAAGATATGTGATGATCACATATGCAAAAATCCAATATGGTATAATCAACATATCAGAATTAATAGCAAACCAGTCTTCTATAATGAATGATATAATAAAGGTTTATTTTTCATAAATGATCTTATCAAAGAAGATGGTTCATTTTATGATTTTGTGGAAATTCAAGATAGATATGATATTATATCCAATTATTTCACATATCGTAGTATAATTAGAGCAGTAAAGCAATATGTGAACAACAAACAACATTCTATCCTTTCTGAAATGCCTGTGTGTTTACCGAATATTCCTCTAAATTTAAACATCATACCGAGGAAGTCGAAAGGGGGTTAAATATATATATAGAGAGTGTTACGTCAAAATGAAATCAAACCTACATCACAATAGAAATGGTCTTTGATTTTTAACATAGACGAAGCAAATGGAAAAAAATATACACAAGTCCTTTTAGAACCACACATAGCACAAGTTTAAGATGGCTGCAATATAGAATAAATCTTTAGAATTTTAACAACGAACACTCTTTTACATAAAATGGGAATGAAAATACCGTATTATACACATCATGAGTTTTTGTAATGACTATTGTACTGTTCAACTGTGAATAAGGCGGCCATCATGAAATTATCGGAAGTAGGTTATTTTTTAAATGGATCCCACTTTTGATATTACTTTGCAAGTCTTGGATGCTAACATGCCAAGTTTCATATTTTCATTGAGATGTTCAGCATGTTATTTCATTACTTTGTTAAGTTTTACCTATGAAAATGGCGGCCATCTTGAAAAAAACAACCGGAAGTAGACACATTTTGCGATGGCTTATTCTTATTTTGGTAGTCTTCACTATTAACATGCAAAGTTTAATGCGTTAATGAAATCGTTCAGCGTATTTTTATTACCTGTCATAGTCTCGCCTATTCAACCGACGGCCATCTTGGAATAACCGGAAGTAGGTACTTTTTAAATGGTTCCCGCTTTTAATATTACTTTGCAAGTCATGACTACTTATATGCCAATGTTTTTCATTTTTTTCCAGAATAGTTTTTTATTCAATATTGCATAATATAATACAGTGCCCCTAAAGCAGAAGGCCTCTCGTTTTCTATATTTGTATAAATATTTTCTCTTTTTCAACAAGTCTCAATGTGATTATTTATGTATTAATATAATCCTCGTACTTTACTTGATTTGAGTTTTTAATCTTGTGCTTATTTGACCAGATGTGCATTATTTTATAGTGCAGTCTACAATTACTGCATATATACTAAATTATGATTAAGGAAAATGTAAATTTAAAGACATAAATTTCATATAATGTAAATAAGAGATTCGCTGGTAACAAAATACGGGAGATAATTCCTTCTACAAAGAGGATTATACAAGGGAGACAACTCGTACATACAAAAATACAAACGGTACACTCTATATTTATGCAGTTATTGAAGTTCTGTACATAGTAATATATATTTTAGGAGTAATTCTAATTGTTCTACAATAAAAGGTGATGATAGTAACTTTATTTTTTATTTTTTCTAGAATATTGACTGACAGTTGAAGAATACATCTTATTTTTTGTTGTTTCATTGGTAATCCATTTCAAGGTTCAAACAATTTTAATTAATTTCTATCTATATGAATATAGATACATTGATATTTATTTTCGATTTTTCATCATATGCTTAATTTACAGTATAATCTTACTTAACTCCTGATTTTAATCTTATTTTGGTAGTTTTGGCTATGACCATGCGAAGTTTAATGCATTTATGAAAAGTTCAGCGTATTTCGCCTATTCAACCGGCGGCCATCTTTGAATAACCGGAAGTAGGTACTTTTTAAAATGGCTTCCGCTTTTATTATTACTTTCGTAGTCTTGGCTACTAACATGCCAGATTTCATATTCTTATTGAGATGTGCATTATGTTATTTCCTTTCTTTAAGTTTTATCTACAAGAAATGCGGCCATTTTGGAAATACCGAAAGTAGGTAATTTTTTCAATGGGTCCCACTTTTGATATTATTTTGGTAGTCTTGCCTAGTAACATGCCATGTTTCATGTTTTTCATTGAGATGTTCAGCATGCAATTTCATTACTTAGTTAAGTTTTACCTATGGAAATGGCGGCCATCTTGAAAAAACCACCATAGGTACATTTTGCAATGGCTCGCGGTTTAGATATTGTTTTGATAGTCTAGGTTACTCGAACGCCAAATTTCATGAAGTTTCATTCTTGTATTAAAAAATACAAGATTTTTTTTCACTAAGTCCCTCTACCTAATGCGTTAGCTTCTTTTCGTTTCAAGTTGTTAGAAAAAATTGTTATCATTGACGTTTTTAAATTATACAGGTTGATATCAATGTCATCGCTTTGATGGAAGAGGAACAGATGAAGGCATATTTTCCGAATTTCGGAGATAGAATATTAATAAAGGAATTCGCTATGAAAAACAGAGAAGAAGAACAAGCCCAAGAGTCACTTCTTGGCAGATTACGATGTAAAATAGCAAGCAAGAGGGAGAAAAGAAAGAGAAGTCATGCTACTGACAAGCAAGGCGACGAAAGATCAGCCAAATTGGTCGGTAACAAAAACGCAATCAAAAGTGTTAGACGAGTGGAATTGGGCTGGATGAAGTATGAAGGTGGTGGTCACAATGTTATACAAGTTAAAGCGCCAAAAGGAGGAGGAATACGACACTTGCAAGTATCCACCACTTTGCCCGTTCTTCATTTGCTTGCTAATGCAAAAGATCTGTTCTTTCCTGACGGGACATCAGCTCTGGGGGAACTCCTTGATGAGTTTGACCACGAGTTGTGGGACATCAATCATCGAAAGGTAGAGTCGCCTTCAACAACGGTTATAGTCTACCAGTATAACTCCCAAAATGACTTTAGCGGGACAAAATTCCGAAAGAGTTCATTTATGGTTTTTCATAATCTATAGGTATCGTAGTATCGCAGAAAAAAAATCCCCATCTCTAGGTGTTGGGGAAAAAAATTCCTAGGGGTTTGAATTAGGGTGGTCAGATTGGTAAAACGATTCATTTTAGTTTACTCCTACTAGCGATTTATATCAAATAATTACAACATTATGTTCAAGACCTCAATATTTAGTTTGAAAACACACCACAGTATCTGAACAATATTTGCTAAGTCCCCCCTGAATTCACACAGCCCCCTTCAGCCTCCCCCTCACCCGGAAACCAGCACCCCCCCCCCTCTCCCCGCTCTTCGTTTTTTTTTAAACAAATTTTTGCATGTGCGTGTCATAATTTAAAATATAATTAATAAAATCTACATTGATTAACAGAAACATTATAATTGCTTAAAATTATGCCCAACTAACTGCACGTGCAGATTTTTCATCGAAATGACCGAAATCTAGGGACTGGGAAGCGATAGGTTTCAGCCTCAATTCAAACCTTACTTTCCAGTGTATTACTAAATATGGAGTATGTTTCTGTGTGTGTATATCACAACATTGGTTTTATTTGTGGTGAAAAGCATTGTTTATAATGAAGAATTGTATTCAATAGCAGGTATAATACTTGGTCGAAATGACCAGAATTAGCAAAATCTGGTCTGGTGAATGTACATTACTCGTGAGTTCTTCGATTTCTCCTACAAAGCGCGGAGCAAACGCATATAAAGTTATAAAGCGATATTTTCTAGCAAAATTTCACTAATTGCTTTGTCTCATTACTTTATTGTCATTCTTTTTTGTTATTGTACAAGTGTAATCTCCAGGTAAACGTTTTAGACATTCATAGTATGGAAGGGGGTAATCCGGAAAGTTTGACATGTATTATTTGCCGAGAATCATTGAACAATGATAGGGCAAAATTGTACAGCAAAGGTATCGATAGCTTGATACAGGCATCCCAGATCTGTGGTGACGATACACTATTAGACGATTTGCAGCATGCCGTACCTGGAACCACACATGTGCACCCTGAATGCCGCAAAAAATACACTGACAAGAGAAAACTTTGTGATTTAAAGAAACAGAGTGCCTCTTGTAGCAGTGCAAAGCGTTTACGCTCGGGCGATGATTTATTCATGTGGTGACAGACTTGCTTCCTATGTGGTCATGTTGCATTTGATGATCGTCATCCAAATCGTACAGAAATGTTTGAGGTTCGAACACTCAAATTTAGAGATAGAATTCTGGCATTATGCGAGGAGAAGGAGCACCCATGGAACGATGCCGTTCGAAACCGGATCCATGGATGCCACGATCTCGTGGCTGTGGAACCCGATACCATAGTCGTTGTCTAGTCTCCTTTTCACGTGATTCCCAAGAGTCTTGTTCTGGACCAGCCAGTGCTGGGAGGCCGAAGGACAGCAAGAAGTATGAGCATTTTTTGAGTCTGTGTCATTGAGACTGAAGGTGATATAGATTTGTACACAATCGACGATCTTCTAACAACCATGCGTCAATTAGCAGGAGAAAACGATATTTACTCTGCCAAGTCCCTGAGACGAGAATTGGTAAACCATTATGGTGAACACGTTTTCTTCGCACACGTTGGGGGAACAAACACGTCAGGATGTTGTTTGTTTTAGAGACATGGCAGGCTTCATCATAAGTGAGAGATGGTACGACGAACGACTTAAGAATAAAGAACAAGAGTACCAAAGTATTGTAACCACTGCTGCAAAGTTGATCCGAGAAGAGATATGGGCACATGACTATACCAAAGATGAATATCCAAACGCGGAGGATATCCACAGCATTGAGAAAGCACGGTCGTTTATGACGCCATGTCTCTTGACATTCATAGATACTTTGATGAGCAATGACCTAAAGCGTGTTGGGATAGGGCATGTCATCGCTCAGGGTGTCAGACCAAAATCAGTAATGTCACCCATTCTTTTTGGACTAGGAGTGGAAATGGATCATGTTTTTGGATCTGAATGGCTCATTGATCGATTGAGCTCACTAGGATTTTCATCGTCCTACACGGAAATTTCTTTGTTCAAGCATTCTATCATACAGGATAAAACTGCTTCAAGTCTAGAATCTCAATCTGATTTCTTTCAGTATGCTGCTGACAATGCAGACGTGAACATTGCCACTATAGATGGGTCAGGTACCTTTCATGGCATGGGGGTTATTCGATGGGAAAAGCGCGTATCCAGCCTGCCCCAGAGTCATGTAAAACGGGCAACTAGAATGAATGTGGATGATTTGGTGCACATGATGCATGTGCTATTAGTAAACGAATGGACATATATATCCAGAAATATATGTCCCATGAAATGTGCACAATTCCACCAGCCCTCTTCAAAGATGGATTCATGAGGAAAGCAGACAAAGCAGATCTTGCACAGGTTATACAGAAAGACATGGGCAATTGCATTTCGCATGAACTTGATCCGCAACCCATTGTCGTAGTGGATGGCGGCTGGCTGCTACACCGGGTACGATGGAGAAAGGGCCTTACTTACGAGGAGATCGTAAACGAATATTCATCATATCTCGAGAGACAATTTGGTCTTACCACCGTTGTTTTCGATGGGTACGAAGAGTGTAACACCAAGGACCACGAGCACTCGAGACGGACCGCATCCAAAACATCAGCTACAGTCTCTCCAAGGCCTGACATGAAATCTCATGATAAGCAAGACGCCTTTCTTAACAATGCTAAAAATAAGACTGAGATCATAAAAATGCTTGGACAGCATTTACAGCAGCGTAATCATTCTATACATATCAGTAAAGGTGATGCCGATACAATGATCGTAAGGTAATCTCCTTTGCACGCAACTCACAAAGTGTGACTGCCGAGCACACAGACATCTTTGTTATGCTTCATCATTGGGTTGATGGTATGGCTCAGGTATATCTGCGGAGAGAAAGACGGAAAGGAAAACAAGAAGCAGTGAAGTTGTATAACATACAGGAAGCTTGTGAGCACATCACACCAGCACAGAAAAAATACATACTGTTTATCCATGCTTGGTCAGGCTGTGACACTACATCTGCGTGCTATGGTCAAGGGAAAGTACAGTTTTTAAGACCCTTTGAAAATCTTTGGAGGTACAAAACCTAGCTCAGATCATTAGCTCACGAACAAGTACAGGGAGTGAAATCGGAGACGCAGGTGTGCGACTGTTCTGCTTTGTGTTTGATGGCGATGTCAACCAGGACTTGAGCTATCTTCGCTACATACGTCTACAAAGAATGATCGCAACTTGTTCCAAGCTGGAACCACAAAAGTTACCACCAACATGCCGCGCTGCACATTTCCATGCGCTTCGTGTACACCTGCCGATTTCTGCATGGTCTGAGCTGGCAGACGTGCTAAATCCACTGGAGTTTGGCTGGCAAAAAGTCAAAACAGGTCTGCAACCCATCCAAACTGACCTTCCGCCAGCTCCACTGGAGATTCTGCAGTATGTTCGCTGTAAGTGCAAAAGTGCAACGAACAGATGCAGAACTAATCTGTGTTCTTGCAAGAAAAATGGCATACGGTGTGTCGAGGCATGTGGTGGATGTCGTGGCGAGGATTGCGAGAATCGAGAGCCTGTCGACATTGTCGATGATCGCGAGGACGATTCGTTCTGAAGTAGGAAGGTATTTAGAACATGCAACTTAACTGAATATTATGTTTGTTTGTTTGTTTGTTTGATTATTTGAACGTTCTATTAACAGCTATGGTCATGTAAGGACGGCCTCCCATGTATGATGTGCGTTGCGTGTATGTTGTGCGAGGTGCATGTTTTGGGAGACTGCGGTATATTCATGTAGTTTCTTCTTGTATAGTGGAACTTTTGCCCTTTTTATAGTGCTATATCACTGAAGCATGCCGTCGAAGACACCAAGCAACACACCCCACCCGGTCACATTATACTGACAACGGGCGAACCAGTCGTCCCACTCCCTGTATGCTGAGCGCTAAGCAGGAGCAGAAACTACCACTTTATAGGACTTTGTGTGTTCTCGTCAGGGGACAGAACCCAGAGCCTTCCTCACAGAATATTATAGACGTTTGCTAATTTGTGTTTGTCATAATTCCAAATAAGCGTAAATTGCTGGAAAAATAGATAGTTTGCGGGATTTTATTCATAATTGTTATATTTAGCGACTCGCTCACAGTAGTTCAGAATTTTTTATTTGATTTTCATTTTTGACTAACGGTGATTGAATTTCTAAAACAAAATCACCTAAGAACCAGATTATTTTCTTTGAATATTGTTCTAGTATACCTTGCGCACATGTAAACAAAATTTCATCACATTTGAAGCACAGATGGCCACACGGTACTAACATATACTCCCCTACCCCCCTTTTTCTATGAAGAAATTGGTGTCAGAATTTAAAAAGCGCGGGAATTTTTTCCCCACCACCTGGGAATGGGGATTTTTTTTCTGGGGCTCTTTAGGGTATACTGAATAAGAAAAAATCGGTCCCATCTCTTTCGGAATTTTGTCCCACTAAAACCCTACCGCTGGTAGGCTATTAGGGAGATGTACGCCAACTTAGGTGTCAGGATCCTCAGGGTATACATGGTTTCAAAATTGAAGGAGAATACCTCAGACGTGGTGAGTTGACAAACAGTGTGACGACCTCTATACAAGATTTAATTATTAATGATAAATATTATCGGTGAAATAGGTAAACACAGTCAAACAACTTCTCAAGTTATAAAGGCCTTCATTATTTAGATATTAGGCATGCAGAACCTGCTAGTAAGCATTCTTTCAATGTCATATTTATGACATAAAATGCTTATCAGAATTTAACAATTTATTAATTTTTCTACTTCTTCGATGTAATCAAGTATATATCTCAATTTGTCTATAAATCTACAAAAGCATTCTGTTTTAGATACTTATAATACCGATTGAATATAAATTGAATTATCTTAACGAAATATGCATTTAAGAAACACCATGTGATTTTCAGATGATCATTAAGGCCGTTTGACCTCTTGTCATAGAAAAACAAGATTACAGCAAAGGAAGGTCCGTCCGTCAACATTTCCCTTAAATCGCTTCTTGTCATAAAGTAATTAGTGGATTTTAACCAAGTTTAGACAAAAAGTTGGGAAAGGGATTTATATATTGCAACTGAAATTAATTGTAAATTTCACCTTAGAACCTAGTTTAAAAACTTAACCATCCTGAACAGGTAATCCATCCAACATTCGAACTGCCGTAGGGGCGGGGTCCGATTAGGGGATAATGTGAATTCCTTTACATTAACGCTAGTCATAAAGTAATATTCATGTGAGTAATACAAATTAAATGGGCCTCTTGCTATATAGTTTATCTGGATTCCGCCATCCTGAAAAATGCATTTAAAAGTTCTTCTATAATTATTGTTTTTGAAAACTTGTACGAATTTAATGCAAGGTCGCCCCAAGAAATGAAGTTTTTTAAGACACATTCTACAAAATAATGCCCCGTTTGTGCAGAATCCAAATCGGCATAGTAAAGCATATTGAAATATTTTCTCTATTCAACATGTGCCAAAGTTGACAGACAAAGGTTATTTAATTGAATTACAAATGTATTGGGATTAAGTTGATAAGGTTTGAGGTATTAAAATTATATTACATTCAATGTTTTGTTATAGACACCAGAATCAACGTCGAAAACATCAACAGTAAGTCTGTTTTATTCATTTGTAAAATTCGAGAGATGGAAAATTATTATATTATTTGATGAAAATAGAAATACATGGAGTATATCAATCCAGAATAAAATAAAATGTGGATTTATATATTTTTTCTCCTTTCAATAATATATATACCTGTATATATAGACTCAGTTACGATTGGACTCACTTATATATATATAAACTCAAAAATACTTATATTATTACTTGATAGACCTCAGCGTCACAGACGATACATGTTCTCGCAGGAACACCAACTGTAAGTACAATTGTTGTTTTCTGTTTGCAGTATTTCCAAAATTAATCTTCCCTTTTACTGATAATAGTATCCACATTCGCCGACATGTTTTACAAAATTACGCGACTAAGAGTACTTCTTCGTCGACTCCCACCACGATTTCATCATCATCGCCAAGTGGTATCCTGGCACTACCGCAACACTTAGAGCCAATGGCACAATCCCAGACAGCTGTGTCTCTGCTTCCTTCACTTCCATCTAGTTCTTCAACGACGGCATGGTCGCCTTTATCCACCTCCACAATATGGTCGACACAACAACAATCGGCGATATTAGAGACGTCTCAGACAATGCCCTGGTCATCGTGGCCTGAAGATTTGTCAGGAAGTCTTTCACCAGTATGTCTTGTGGTTTTTGTATTGAGCATGTTATTCACTAAGTTTTACCAAATTCAGAAAATACACGGAAAACAATACAATGCAATTACTAAAAGATTAAACTCAGTGTCATACTTACGGTATGCTAATAAGTTTATTTTTGCAGTTATAAAGGCGTTCGTCAAACTAAATCAGCACCTCATTTAACATGAACAGCTTGGTACCAGTAATGCTACTGAAAAATTATCTGTCTTCACACTCAGACGTTGACATGTGATATGAAAACCTGCAAGTAAATCAGCTATATCATGGGATCATTGACGTGCTGAATTTTATTCTGACTTAGGGACTTTCAACAACGTTGCTGTAACCAATGTAAACCAACATGTGGTCCATCATATAGACTATTGTAAATTGCCAGACTTAAATTTCATTAAACATCTTCAGTTTGCTTTGATTCTAGCTCGGATTTTTAAAATCTTTTCTTCGTTAATTAAATTCTATGATATCATGGATTTTAAACACAATAGGCTTACAAACAAAGGATTCCTGGTGACAGCCCACAGAGAACGGTATGCTTGGTCTCTGGCAAAACAATGGAAACTCAGGGTTGTTTATCTTGTGAACAGGATCAAGCCTATGCCCAAAGTCTTGCTATTGATCGTACAAGACAAGTATGTCAGACTCGAACGAAATATGAGTAATTGAATAATAAAAAAAACTTATTTAGAGTTACTGTGACGAGTAAATTTTGATTATAACGATGAGCTGTCTGTTATTAGAGTAAAAAGATTTAGTATATTAACCTGAAAGAAAGTATTTGTTTCTGGGATAAGACATTATACGATTTCATCTGAAATCATTACATTTGTGAATTATTTTACCACTCTGATTAATGAACTAAAATGTATTTACTTCAAATGGCTACAGTTAGAAAAAAATATTCCATATACAAATAATCAAACATTTGCAATCATCGCATTTCATCGCTTAACATTGTATTCACTGACAGGAGAACGAGAGGACATCAGCAAGTAACCAATCAATATTTGACGATCTCCCAGAAATACTTCCCAGGAAATGGTATGTTCAAAAAAATCACACAATTTTAATGAACATTTTACCAATATATTGCTAGTAATCTCAGCGCCATATCAAAAATTTGTATCACTTTTGATTTTAGAATAGTTCGTATTAATGAGGTTTATAACTTGATTGAAAATTTCCACAAGTATCAGAACTAGTCTGGAGATGGTGGTCTCACCGGACAATTGCAGGTAATGCAAAGGCCACGATCAGGTCCATAGGGTTGTTTAGTTTTGTTATAATCGCTGAAAAAGAGACATTGTGACAACGGAACAAACTTTCATAGTTTGCTTACAAGAGTTTCTTGCCGAATCATTATCTGTCATTTTATTTTTTAATATGAACATTTTGATACTGTACTAGTAAGATATTTAAAGTGTTATTTTTATCAGGTATTTTGTAATTGTGTAACATGTAATAAATAAGATTATCTGTTTCCAAAATAAAAATAAGCCTAATGTTTAATATGAACTTTCATTTTATATTATATTTTTTTCCAAAAAAATGATTAAAAGCTTTAGGTTATGATATGATTATTGTAATATATTTTGTATCACACCCTCTTACACTTCGGGCTGATGTCAGGGTGTCAGGCTTGTTATTATATGCAAATTGTTTGGTAATAACCTCAACAAACATTTTGTTTTGGCAAATAAGGACTAGAATCTGCATTAATCTCTTGATTTCATATTTCATTTATTCAAAAGGCACTGAGACAGGCGAGACTTGCTGTTCTTGACAGTGCTTCTTTGGATTTACCTACAGTTGTAAGTATGTGATTCCTAGAATGACAAAGTCCACAAACAAATATCTAAACAGACTAAGGTCAGAAAACCATAAACGTGTGCCAATGATCTTCCCAAGAGCCTGACCAATGTGGTCAAAAAGACCCACAGTTGTCCAACTGTATCTCTTCAGAACTTACTTGTTAAATTGTTCAAATGATTAAGCATAAGTCCATGGGACCGAGAAACAGAACATACATGAGTCACATGATGTAGTCGCCCTGATTTAATTTTACAGAGAACGTTACCGATTTACGTTACTTTAATCTTTTTATTATCGAAAATGGAATATATTACATATTCCAATCGAAAGGCTTAAATTGCTGCAGCAGGAGTTTAAAACTAGCAATGTAAATCAGTTAATTAATTTTTTATAAAAAATGTTTTTCTTTTCAGTCAACTGACAACAACGGTGAATATACCAGCCCTGCCCATCAGTATGTTTTTTACTTGTCGAAGATTCTACTTTCAAGATAAGCAACATGCAATTGTAGTTTTGATATATAAACAAATCAATAACGTATTTGTGTGCATCAAATAATAATCTGCGAAATATTATTGCTTAGATATTACTACATCTTCGCTATCCAAGGCTTCTGGTTCGTGGAGTGTCACGTAATCGGAAGCCTTGGCTAGCGAAGATGGGATTACTATAGCAAATCAGAACTCGACAGTTTGTAGAAAGAATGTCAAATTAAAAAGATCCTTTTGCTATGTAAAACGATTCTGTGATTAATAGGAACTAGCATAAGTAGTATTCAAGAACAAAGTTTATAAGTTGGACATCATTGCCAACCTGTTGGCGGAGTCACAATAGCACATTATGTTATACAAACTAGGTATCTCATATTGAAACATCGAATTAACATAAAAAACGCCCTTCAAGTAACCAGGTTTTAGCCATTAAGAATACACTATAGCGTATCTAATGTACTAATAGGTAGCTTTAAGTAAGATATTTTATAAAAAAAAGAAAATATATTGCATAATTGAATGAATGATCTAATAATTTGGTTCTGGTATATCATAATTGTTCATTACTTGAAACAAGCTGGGGTCATTTAAAGTTGTATGGTATGAAATAGAATACAACAACATCCCATCACATTCGTCCTTCTTCGTAAAACAGTTTGCAATAGACACTACAATAAGGAAAAAAGAGATGGGGACAAAACAATACACTAATTAAAAATGTAAAAGATAGGTACTGAAAACATGTTTTACTTTTACCGTATGAAGAGGTTATATTTCTTTTAAAACTAATCATGTTCTTTGTTCCAGGCCTGAAATGACGACACTGACTTCTGTACTATCTATGTTAAAAAACCCACATAGATTCAGAAGGAAGGAAAAATATCGTCAATGTCGACAGAGGTAATATATTAGATGGGGGTTGTCGCGCCTTTGGTAACTGAAGAAAAATACTAATTCGTCTGCTCCTGATATTTATTGAGAAAAAAAACATTCGTCAGCGGTGGAGCATCTTTAACCTTGAGCGACACCGTACAAAATTAAAAGAAATCTTAAATGTACACAACGTGTTCAAAGTTGAGCTTTCGTAAAAAGAAAAGGAAATAATAAATACAGAACAGTAGGGATTGCTATCCGAAATGGAAATCTTTAATTACATAAGCTCTGTGCTGCTGCTTTCCTAATGCCTCCCTTGGCACCGCCTCACTTTTGGCCTTGAGTTGAGTGTTCGCCCCTGTGAGGAAGGCTCTGGGTTCTGTCCCCTGGCCGAGACACACCAAAGTCTATAAAAGTGGTAGTTTCTGCTCCTGCTTAGCGCTCAGCATGCAGGGAGTGGGACGACTGGTTCGCCCGTTGTCAGTATAATGTGACCGGGTAGGGTGTGTTGCTTGGTGTCTTCGGCGGCATGCTTCAGTGATATAGCACTATAAAAAGGGCAACAGTTCCACTATACAAGAAGACACAACACGAACATACCGCAGTCTCCCAGTACACTCACCTCGCACAACATACACGCAACACACCGCATACATGGGAGGCCGTCCTTACATGACCATAGCTGTTAATATGACGTTAATAAATCAAACAAACAAACAAACAAAAAGCAACTGCGTATAAAGCATCATTTATGCCCTGTATTTCAATAATTTTCACAACTTAATGCATCAAAACTTTGGGTTTTCAATATAATACTGAAAAAAATATTATGTTATTTTTTTAACTTGAGATAAAATATCTCGGTAATCTTCTGATAAAATCATGCATACTATCTTATAAAATTTTGATGTATTTTCGATCAGCCTTGCTCAATGAATAATTAACTTATGTAGTTTGTTCTCCTTTTCAGGGTTATAAAGAAAATTATTTTGTACATTACTACACCTGGATAGATTTTTTAACACGTGCTTCTGAAATTTCAAAATAAATTACGTATCCTATTTTTAATTTTTATCAACAAGATCGCAGATTCAATAGATCTGGCCTCATTCCAAAAAGAGCTTTTTGATATAAAGGAGACGGTGGCACTAGCAGGGTGTCTGCCATTGACATTCCGCCTCGAAGACAAACCGAAATTTGTGACGAGCATGTGCCATTTCTTAGCCATCGGCCGTGTGTCAGTGGCCCTAGAACAGTGAGTAAGAACCTTTTGAAACAAACTATATTCATGTAAACAAAGATAACTTAACTTTCATATTAACACTGATGGCCAAAGCCACCTAATATAATTAAAGTCCCATCACCCCAGATACATACATGTAGTTACTTTTTATACAGTACTGGTTGTTCTGAAAAATGTAATTTTGGCAAGGATGTTTATGTCCATTTCTAATAGCTGTCTATGAATGATAATGAATTTTGTATAAAGGAAGATGGTCCATTTGGGCCCTCTGGCGGCCATGAACGATAACATTTACTTTTTGTTAAGGTATCCGGGGATTAGGTCATCATGACATGAAATGAAAATGAAATGGAAAATATAAGTTACTGTCAAAAATCGATCACTATGATAAATTTTTTTATTATTCCAATTATTCAATAAATAAAGTCTATTTAGTGCCTGTTAAATGATAAAACTGTTATATTTCATGTTTCATCATTATGTGTTTCCCATGTTCCCATGTATAAAGTCATTTCATAAATTATATGAATTACACACGTTTAATATAGCCTATCTACATTGTGATTTGTTAATTCATATTGAATGGTGTTCCTACACATGGGAACCGACCTTCTTTTCAACATACAAAATTTACTACGAAAACGCAAAACAATATCCTTAATTAAAACCATCTAAATACAGAGATTCAAGATATAACTTTAATAGCATTACAAGCTACGTTCAATACGGAAAAGAATTATCTACACCAGTAATCATCAGCTAAGAAATAAATAGACAAAGATACGGCTGATGCAAAACGGTGCGTAAAATCAGTATCAATTATTATTATTACCGCCTTGTGTTATGTTTTACCATTTGTTTAATTTCGATATATCTAAGCATACTAATTCATAAAAACAACAAAACTGGATCAAACAGAAATGTTACCCTTGTAATTAACCCTCTATATCTCACAAGGGCTCCGACGTGACTTTAAGCATATCCCATATCATGATAACCTAAACCCCAAGTATAAGTAAACAAAAACATTACTTACCGGTCATGAGCAACAGACGGTCCAAATGACCTCCACTTTTTATTTTTATGTATGTTTTCACAACTAGCATATCAATTAAAGCTTTGAAAGAATTACTAAAATATCATACCTGGCATCTGTTTTGGACTAGAAGAATAAAATATACCGAAAGTCTGTTTAACAATACTTTTTATTGACAGATTCCAGAAAGGATTGATGACCTGCTCTGTTCTGGAGCAAATTAGACTCCATCCTGAGATTTTTCAATCTCCATTCACAATGGAAGATGATCCATTAGACGCACTAAGCGTTGAGTCATTCTTGACCATTCCAAGTTCAGCATGGTCGGACCAAGAATCTAACAAATATAGAGCAGAGAGAAGAACCCAAGGATATTGGAGAGATTTCCTTCAAGATCTCGAAGGTTGGTTTGTAGATTTAGTGTGTTCGCTGTATATCATCATTTTTAAATGGTGGCTGAGACAGGTACATTGTAGTTACGGATTCAAGCATTCTGTCTAAATGTATACTGAAGCAATGTATATTCCACCTGTCGGGGAATAATTGTTTTCTAAACATTGTCTAGAATGCAGATGAAAAATGAGTTTTGTAAGGCACAGCTTTTAACCAAAACCTATAACCTGACATTGTATAACTTTCAACTTCATTAACTGGTTTCAAAGTTATCAGGGAATCAATATGTGGCAAACGAATCTATTGCATTGGTAACCAGTCTCTCCTGCCTCAAACGCTACTACTAACAGATCGAAGTTTCAACAAAGCCATCAATCCATGTAAATCTAATACAACATTCGGTCAGACACACTAACAAACACTATAGGCACATCCGTTTTCCATGTAAACAAAACATTGTTACAGAACGTAAATTAATTAATTGGAATATGACGAATCATTGCCTTCATTGCTTTTTGATATCTATGTTATTTAATCTGGAAATGAAACGCAACAAAAGTGACATAGTGTCATTGACAGTGACTGGTGATATTGATTTGATGGAATTTTATCATTTTCACATTGCTCTAATCAAACATTTACATGTAAATAGTATTTCAAATAAATTGATGTAAGATATATAATTATTTAAATATGCTAATGATAATCGTTGTTCATTGCAGAAATGGACAAACTTGAAGATCTTCTTCAATTCGTGACTGGACTCAGAACTGTTCCTATTCTCGGTATGGTTCCATCTCCGAGTACATCCTTTGGCCATTATGACCCAGATGATAGCAGGTGGCAATTTCCTATGGCAAACACCTGTGCAAACACATTGCGCATTCCAGTGGTAGAGGAATACGAAATATTCAAAACTAATATGCTGCGTACCTTGGAAATGGTTACAGCATTTACCAACGAATAGTCATTGGAGCAACAGTGATATTCTTTAAAATGAACAAAAATCACATTATGTTTTCGTTACATTTCTGTCCATATGACCCGAAGGTTCAAAATGACCATTATCATACTTCGTCCGACGTCGTGCATCGTCCGTATTTTTTCCTTCTAACGACTTCTCTCAATAACCGAAATACCAGGGTATTCATATTACACATGCAACATGCCGGGATGATGCGCTACTAAGATTGTTCTAATTAATGACATTGACTTTAATTCAAATTCACAGAGGTCGAATTTGCTTATTATGAATAACTAGGAGACCTAAAGTCCTGATATGTGAGGGATAAATGAATACCAAATTTGTTCAAACGAATGTCATTGACCTCATTCAAAGTCACAGGGGTTAAAATGACTAAAGTATTTAAAAGTCTTCTTATGAATAACTAAAAGACCTAGATACCTCATTTTGCCCTGTGACATGCTCGGATGAAGAGCTACCAAGTTTCTGTAAACGAATGTCCTTTAATCTGCATTCATCGGAAAGTCTATAACTGTTAGTGGAGGAAAGGGTGAACATTTTCACTCTATTTGATTCTTTCTATTGTTACAAAGTTGTTTTGCTTTGCTGTATTGTGACCGTCTGATGACCTTTAGGCCGATAAGCCTCTTGTTATTGAGTATTTCTATGTTTATCACACCAGGTTGATTATTATTTTAAATGGCATTTAAAACCACTGTAATACAAAAATGAAGGTACATAGTAATGTAATAATATTACGTGCCACATATATAATTATGCAGTATTCATATTTTATGGCAGTTTTCTTATTTCAAATGTCTTAAAATATATTAATAGTAACTATACTTTCGTGTTATTCTTTCGCAGACATTGTCTTCACATTAACATTTGGTCAAGAGGATTTTGCTTTAAAGTCTTATATAACATAGTTTATTTGTTATTCACATATGTCTTATACATCCACTTTGTTTGTATATCGTGCATTTTGTTTAACTTTGTATTAATGAAAACGAACTATACAAAGAAGCTATATTCAGTTATGGAATACGGTATAATAAACATTTGTCATGGTTTATCATTGCTTCTGTTCATTTCCACATGCCTACAATGGTCTGCATTCTTCATCTCATTTATAAGCATACTATAATCTGAAACTTTAACGGTAGTCTTTTGACATTAAGCACTGAATGTATTGTCTGTAAAGATCTATTTGAGCTTATATAAATATTCATTGAGACTAATTACACTTTGCATTTAGCTTTTTACATCGGTACATATACGATCTCGGACGGGTTTGAACATTAGACTATTTCGATATTCATTTACAGATGTTTGTTCTTTAAAGTTATATATTAGATATAACACGATAACATGAGTAAATATTATAATTTTGGCATTTAACCATGGCCAATTATAATCCTCAACATCTTTCATCCGTTTGGTCTTTCAACACAACACTCGGTAATTCAGCCATTGTCTTGGCTAATGAGCATCTCCTGTAAATATTCTAAGTCAGACGTTTTGGTTTAAATGATATTTGTTATTAAGAGCGCAGCTCTATACGAAAGCCGCGTAGAGCTAAAATTCGTATGTGAGCATATGGATTCCAATACATTTTCAGTACCCCTTGGACTTTGAAATCGTGTCCCGTGGAAAAATCTCGCGCCTTCATGCAGGCAGCTAAATTTTGATTTTCGTCATCAGCACAACGAGATTTGAAATTTTCTCTATATGCAAAAAGTACATGTGTCATCAGGACACACTTTGAAATAATATATTTACTGTAAGTAGTTTTAGTTAACCACACAAAAGACAAGAGCGGCAAAATGAATGTACCGGTCAAAATGATATACTGTATCAATCTCTCCCAGGGTGCATTACATTCCCTACAATAGACTGGATTACCTGCCGTAGTTATTCTACTCTCCGTTAGGCTTCGCTCCGAAAATACAACGACTTAGTATTTATGAGCGCAGCCTTGCGGAGAGAATTAGTACTAAAGCAGGTAATCCAGTCTATCCCCACATTTTTTGAATGTGGGGACCGCAATGAACTCGGGGAGATATTAGTACACGGCACCGTCACCGTGACGTCAGGAAGTTTGGTGCCAAAGACTACGGACATATTCCCGCGCACTTTTTAATACAATGTATGTTGCCAAATTTAAGAGGGAGACAAGATCGAAAAAAAAATATGACGACTGCTAGACACAATGTTGCAAATTAGCATTTACTAAAAATCCATGATCGGACTACAAGTTTAAACAGTTTTAATCTCGTTCTGAGATTATAATCCTAACTATACTTACATTTTTACATGTAGCTGCGCTCATGAACCTAAATAAACCATGGAAATTTGCTTAAAATACATATTTAAGACGTGTCAGATACCTTACTAAGTAAAACATATGAGTTATTGTGCAAATTTGTCAAATAAAATAATTATAATGGAAATTCCATCCTTCTGTATTTTGAACCAGCCGGTCGAATTTTGCAGACTAAAATAGTAGTGTTGAACTTTAGTGACCTCCCACAATGCACTGCTGAACGTAAACAAAATGGTGGGTCGAAAACGTGGGTGAAGCGAACACAAACGACTTTCGATAGAAAACGGATTGCGACAAGAGTCAGTAACGTGCGCGATTTGGAAAGTAGGTAAATATAAATGAATCGCTGCAATGCAAGAGACGGGAATTACTTCCCACTTAATACTTGCGTGATGTATATGTGCAATTAGGTCAAGAATTTCCCTTCGCGGTGCCCTGTCTCGTTTGACTCCTCACTTATCATTCCTACGCTTAACCCAAATTGTTTTATTACGGATATTAACAAATATGGCTTATACTTCTTATGCCAACTATCGTAAATTAAAAGTTATCTTAAAATGTGGAAAACTAATATTCCTTGTTGTGTCAGCAAGTTTGTTGTTCATTATAACCTCGCTTTCGACCAGCTTTCGTTTTGTGTTCCAAAAATAGAATATGACTGTCTATTTTTATCATTTTTCGGGTAGGTATTCCCCACGTTTTCCTGTCGTTTTAGATAACCAATCATTGTAATAAGATATTCAATAAACATATGAAAACCTTATCTAAGCATACAGAACAACTTATTTTAGGTTCATGTCCCTTTAAATTCATATTAACGACTATGGAACACCCAATATAATATGATACGCTGCATTAAAGGTACATAACCACGAAGCAAAATATGACATAAATGTATTGTTCTACATTCCTTATGAAACATATAATAATGACAATAATAATATTGACATTAAAAGTAGTTTAATTGATGCCCTTGATCAATACGATTAAGCATGTACAACATGTACGCTGTACCCATACCTGAGCCAAAGTCACGCGCGTTAAACAAATACATTACATAACTACAGAAGGAGCTGATGAAATTATTCTTTGACAAAAATATGCCTCTAATAAAGTAAATACACTTTTGTACGGGGGATTTGAGTAGTTCTACTCAAAAAAATCTTTACTACACTGGCAAGGCCAGGGTTTGGCATATGGCGGGCAGTAAGCGAGTTTGAGCATTTCACATACATTTCACTACAGTGAACTTTTCTGGCATAAATAGAAGTAAAACCAACTTATCTAATTTCTATTACAACTGGTTCGTTTCCTATATATGTGCAAATTTCAATGAACTGTTAGACTGAATTGTTCCTTTATCAAGAATCTTTTTCATTAGGGCTTTGGGGTTTATAAGTGTAACGTCCTATTAGCAGTCAGTGTCATGTAAGGACGTGCCAGATTTGTTGGTGGAGGAATGCCGCCGGAGTTCACGGAAGATACCACCGAACTGCAGTCCGTACCTGGCAACTACCCCACATGGGATACGAACTCGCGTATTGTCTAGAAATATTATCTAGACAGGACGTTTTACGGATGACGGTTTGACCAGTAAGAATATGCCATGGCAACCTAAGAATGTCGTCAGTGTTTATTATATTTAGACAAGACGTTTTACGGATGATGGAATATTGATTTATACTGCATCTTTGCAATTTTTACCAAGACGACTGATTTCATCTTGTAGAGAAATCGTTTTGAAGCAAAATCGACATATGCTGTCGAAACGTCTGTCGACGTGTGTGTAAGATGTAGCGTTTTTTTCATGGCATGACGAAGTCTATAAGATGTGATGTTACAATACATTGTGCCACGTCGCTATTTAATCAGTAGTAAAGTAGCGATATATAAAGGCCAAAGGTGACCCTTATACGTTTTCATAAAATACAGATATGATTAATTTTCGGTTTTTTTTTTTCGGGGCGAAAAGACGAACAGACGAAATGGCACAAATCAGCCACCGTATTAAGCTAACCAGAGAAGCAAACCAGATTATAAAACAATTACGTTTCATCTTCTTATGCACAGTTTCTGATGTCGGTCAAGTGAAGCGATTCTGATTTTCAATATTACATGAAATGTTACATGCCGTTGATATGTGGCGATTCTTTCAGAATACATGATTTGAAGATATGGCAGCAGTATTTTTAAGTTGGTCAAAAATCCAATATGGCCGTTATGACATCATTTCCGGTTTCAATCACAAGTCAATACCTCGTTAACGACTTGACCCTTTTTCATTCTTGTATATGTTCTGTTGAATCAGAAATGGAACAAATAACTAATGTAACACGTTTCTGTTAAAACGTCAACTTCTGGTTGGAAATCAGGGTCAAAGTTGAAAAGTGCATTTTTTTTTCGAGAAAGAAAACCACATTCAAAATCTTCGTCTCAACTTATTATGCAGGTAGCATGCTAGAACAAATGGCTACCATGTTTGTTTATAAGAATTACCTTGACCTACATAGAAGGTCGCATGGGCCAAAAAACTCTTAAATATTGAAACGACTTCGTAAAGTTCTGGAATGCCTAGAGACCTATAAACGGTTACTAAATTTGTTACTATGAATGATCATGACCGAAATTTCCTGTTGGTGGAAAGTCCGTCAAATTGTCCATAGAAAATTTCTAGATTCCAATGATTGTTTCACGTTAAAAATTTCAACCTTTTTTTTACAGTTGTTATATAGAACAAATTCGCAAACTTTCACCTAAGTGGTATGGGGGAAATCTGCTCCTTCGACCTAAATGCCACCGTTTTCATTAACCAAAAATAAATACACAAATTGGTGGTAAACTGGTTTCTAGATACACAAGATATATCTAACAAATTACCGTCATTTCACACTAAAACAACTAACTTATTATAGCTACATGTAAGTTAAACTGTAAATTTACCCGTACATCATGTACACGAACATGCTAGTTTATTCAACAATAGTTTTTTGTAAGTATGGAATATTCTTCTCGTAACAAGACGAACATTTTCAGTTTTTATCTTCTTTGTGATTTACTATTCACCTTTCGTACACCCTTCTTCTCGTTAAAACATCGCGTATGAAATGGCGGCAATTTACAGCTTTTTTTAAAATATTATACTGACAGATGTTGATATGATATATTAAAACAATTGTTTCTTTTAAGACTACAAATTGACTCTTAACTATATAATTCAATACTGATTCTAGCTTTACCGTTTTTTATTAAATAAGCACACTTTTACATATTACAATGCAAGTCATAATTGGCTAGAAGTACATGCCATTCACATAAAACATAATCCCATTATTATGTAATAGGCGTGTAGTAAACCCAAATAAGTCGTAGGCAAACGTTTGTAGAATTTGGTTCACGTGTTTTTAATTTTTCCATGGTCATGGCAATATCATCTCGATACTGTGTTATGGCCAGCACTATTTGTCAACTGTTCTTTTACAAAATTTTAATTTGTTTCATAGAAAAAAATCTTGAAACAGAACAACCAACGATATCAGCAATTGGCGAATATGATTCAAAATTGCACAAACTGTTGTATCGTCCTTTACTATCCATAAACTCATGTACTTGCAATTTCTCATTCTAATACAACAAGTCAGTTAATCAGTAACTACAGTGATACAATTGTATACAGTGTAAAATCCTTTTACTTTAATTTTATAAATAAATAGTATTTCAATATCTATGATTTTTTCCATTTCTTACATGCACAACATAGTGTATACATATTTGTTGTGATATGAAATTTTATTATCAACATTTTATTATTCTATTAAATTAATATGTAGACTTATGTTTCCGGCAATATTTACACGTACATTGTCATTTTATTATTTTGTTTATTACATCATCCATTCCTAATTAACACCTCAGCATATCACATATACATATACTCTTAGTATTGTATTTTTAGTAAGAAAAGTGTCTTTCTGACTTCTTTTATAATTAGTAGTTATCTGATGAAGTAATTGGTATTTGCTGTCATGAAACAGACTTATCGTTGAAGTGCCGTCCAATTTTCATCTGAAACCGCAAGGCATCGTGAAAGCGTGCATGTTATATGTTAGTCAGAGATACATGTATGTACTTAGACAATGTCTGGTTTAGGCCTAAATCAGACATCTAGCTGTCATAATGACCAAGTCTGGTGTCAGGGCCAGAGTATCTCGGGCTAGTTATATGTACATAAGAGGGAACTATATGATATAGTATTTGAAATAAAAACTTCTGTTTAATACATAACGTGTATCTGTCTATAGACAAAAAAATGATCGTGTGCAGGTATAATCTCCAAAAAAGTCTTTTTACAGGAAACAAGTATTTTATCATACGGCTCGTTTGATTACAACAACGACGCAATTTCTTGTCGTAAATGTAAATAAAGGGACCTTGCTGATACGACTTCATCTACCGGATCTATATGTCCTTTTCTCATAATTTCTTTACAAAGTCGATACACGTCTTCATCACATGGAATGGCAGTTCGAAATGTTACTTCCTCTGTACACAGATTTATATCTTCATCTGCAACTGGACATAGTTTATCACTGGAGCCCCAGAGGTTAGGAGTATAATACATCAAATTCGGACGACCATGCGGTACTTGATCGTTACGGGAGGGTCTGATGTGGTGGGAATTCCAAACTGCAACTGTCCTGTCTAGCTCATTCTGCAAAAAAGAATTACATGTATGTTAATAGTAATAAGTATGTGTAAATACTATTTTGTGAACTGCTAATACACGCGTATCAATTTTGCATGCATAAAACTACATGGCTTTGTTGAAACGATATCGACAGTTGGTTGGAAAATCGTCCAAGAATGATAAATAGAAAGTCAAACTGAAACATGGTTGCTCCCGATAACCATTGGGAAAAAGATTTAGCTGAGCACAGGGATCTGAAAATTAGTCACATTTTGTATCAATTTAGACTCACCCGAGTGTCCGTTTTACAAATCATATTGTACATGGTACTATGTACTCGTATATCAGGTAGAAAGATTTACCGGGTATTGCTCTTGACCCATAGAACGTCTAAAATGGTCTATGAGCACTCTGATGAGTCCTAATTGATTTACATTGAAATTAATTCTCAGAACCATATGGATCCGATATCAACAACGATACATTTGGTAGCCTTCACTTCATCACATGGTGACGAAACTAGCGTAGAAGTGCACCGGGTTTATCTGCTCTAAGATACTTCGTTAAAGATGCTCCACCGCCGAAAAAAAATAAAATAAAATAATTTATTTCGCCTTCGGTTCTTGCGCAAAGTAGTACTTCATTCAGTATAGGATATACATGTAGTGACACGGAATTTTTTCGGGATGCAATTAACTATTTTTCAAATTTTTAACTTGAAGTAAAATTAGAAGTTCAAACTTTTCAATGGTGGTAATGGTGTAAAGTAATTTACTTTTGTATCTGAAAACAAATACTAAATCGTCTGCTCCTGTTTTTGATAGTGAAATAATACCGCTTGTCAGCGATGGTGCATCTTTAAAAGTTAGATGCTAGAGAATTTCCAGCTATCAATCCCTGTTTCGCCACCGTATATGAACATGTAACTTAGTGGAAACTTAAAGACGGCGGTACACGCATGTACCACAGGGATCTGAGAATTAGTTACATATTATATAATCATGGACCCACCAGAGTGCCTTAAGACCATTTTAAGACGTTTTAGAGGTCTAGATCAAAAAACGATAAAAACATATTCTTCATTGTACTATATATACGAGTTGCCGATATAATTTTCACACCCAACCCTCACTTACTCGCTTAAAAGGGGACATATCACGTCAAAATACCAATGATTAGCACCACAATGTGTAAACGATTTGATTTACCATAATAGAAAAAAACTTTCGATAATGATTTATCAATTATCAAGTACAAATTTTCTACTTGTCGAATCATTATTATATCACAATGACGGTTGTAGTTCGAATTTTTACGATATTGAGATACAGAGGAAATTAATATTTCATTTAAATTACGCAGTCAAATATTATCAAACATAATTATCCCCCACAAAACGCGTTTGTGGAGGATATTAATTTGGGCTCCGTCCGTCCGTCCTTCCGTCCGAGATTCTTTTCCGGGCTGTAACTCAAAAACCTTTAAACGCAGCTCATTGAAACTTTCTGTATATCATACATGTGCCCTAGTGATGCCTTTTGCTATTGTAGACATTCCATGTTCGGTGTTTTTCTATTACCATAGATACTTAGTGAAAGATACCAAATTACTGTTTCCTTTTGTTTGCCGACTATAGCTCAAAAACTTTTCAACGTACATGTAGCTCTTTGAAACTTGCAGACAAGTGCCCTAGTGGTGCCTTTCGCTATTGTGGACCCTCCATGTTCGGTATTTCTTTCTGTTACCATGGAAACTTAGTCAAAAATACCAAATTACTGTTTCTTTTTGTCACCTGCTGTTGTTTTTCTTTCTTCAGTTTTACAATACATTTTTAGTTATACTTTAATACTTTGAGCTTGAGATATACCTGTATCAGTGTTTTCATACCAACAGCGTGGCGAGGGGGATAATGCCACGCTTTGCGGCTTCTTGATGATGTTTTGAATACAGAATTGCTAAATCAACGGTCATTTTTATCATTTTGTAAATGATACGTACTATCTTTAAGAAGGTCTATTAATTATAAAGCTTAACGTATTTTTCTTTAAGTGATCAATAGTGACATATGCAGAAATATTACACGGGGAAACCACAGAATATCAGCCGGATTACTATTTTATGTGATAAATATTGACGTTATTTCAACATACATTACATACATATTGTACATATTCTACGCACATACAAATGAATCACTTAAAATAATTACCTGTACAAGAGCCATAAAGCAGAACTGCAACAGATTTTTATCCAAGAAGTTGCCGCTGTATTTCCCTTCTTCTTCAAGAGTCTTGAAGAAATCAATCCAGTACTGGATACATTCTTTCCTCAAAAATCCCCTCCAACTTTCAATTCTTTGATTTGCAGTGCTTGCCCCAGCAATGTATGGTGTCCTTGTCTGATTGTTACGATGGAAAAAAAATCTGGAAATCGTGCAACTTTCCATTTTCAGTACCATGATCAGTTCTGATTATACAAGGAGTACCAGAACATTCTTTTACTGCCTCCAAAAAGTATCCTCCCACTATTTTTGGATCGTTGTTAGAATAATACACGTTCATCCAGATAATCTGCCTCGAATACCCATCTATGCATCCATGAATGCACATACCAAAAGGTTTGATTTTATCATAGCCGTCTATATGCCAAATATAATTAGGCCCCTTTGCAAAATAGGCCCTATGCGTTAGACGGCGAGATAGTCTCGTTTCTACACCAACAGGGTCTATTTCTCTTAGGATTAGACGTACGTCTTCTTTTCTAACGCTTAGTCCCATTTGTTTGCATTTTTCGTACATAATTCTATATCCATGAAGTTTTCCCGAATTCCGAAGCTCGTTACTCACCGTCGAAACAATTTCACCTAAATCAGTATATTGTCTTCGGCGCAAATTCATACCCACAAGTTGTCTTTTCAGCTGTCTCTCACTAATAATAAAGTTATGTCTCTCAAACAAAAGAGCCACTATATTCCTGTATGTTAATCCAATGTCAAAGTATAGTTTTATCAGAAAGTCACGTTCATTCGTATCCGCCATAGCTAACTGATATAGATAAAGCTTAAATATTCAGCTCAGATAAGTAAACGGACGAATTGACAAACCGTGTGCACGGATTGGTAAACCGTGCACTCAAATTAGTAAACCGTGCGGACGGATTGTCTAACCGTGTGCACGGATTGTCAAACCGCCATTTCCTCCCAGTATATACATATACAATTACCTACGTTGTGCTGTTTGGACGAAATGACTTCGTACACGAAAATAATTCTGACAGCTTTTTCTTACAATTTTGTCCCCTTAAAGTCACATTCAAGATTATGGCAGCAGCAATTTGATTGGCCAATTTCAAAGGTCACCTGGACATAACCCCTAATATACATCACAGTGATAATAAGGATATATATTTTAATCAGATTGCCGTAAAAAACCCTTCAATTCTAAAATCCAAGAAGGTGGCCTGTCGGTCATCATGTAGACCGATCAGTCTTAACTAAAATGTGATATGCACTGTTTGTTTGTTTGTTTGATTAATTAACGTCCTATTAACAGCTATGGTCATGTAAGGACGGCCTCCCATGTATGCGGTGTGTTGCGTGTATGTTGTGCGAGGTGCGTGTTTTGGGAGACTGCGGTAAATTCATGTTATGTCTTCTTGTATAGTGGAACTATTGCCCTTTTTATAGTGCTATATCACTGAAGCATGCCGCCGAAGACACCAAGCAACACACCCCACCCGGTCACATTATACTGACAACGGGCGAACCAGTCGTCCCTTTCCCCGTTTGCTGAGCGCTAAGCAGGAGCAGAAACTACCACTTTTATAGACTTTGGTGTGTCTCGGCCAGGGGACAGAACCCAGAGCCTTCCTCACAAGGGCGAACGCTCAATTCAAGGCCATAAATGAGGCCGTGCCAAGGGAGGCATTAGGAAAGATAAAGTCAGTTAGGAAGAAGAGAAAAGATAAGATCCTAAATTTAGTCGCCTTCTACGATCATGCAATAGGGGCAGCAGGTACAATTCTAACGCCCTACTTGCAGGGCCTACGGACAACGGACGCCGCGCCATGAGATAGCTCACCGGCCCTTCGGGTCAGGTGAGCTAACAAGGATTTAGTGCCTGATTAGTATCTGAAAGAAATTTATCGGAAGGATTGAATGTTACAAGTGCTCAAATATATTATGCTTTAAACAACCTTAAATCTGGAAATTTAAGTGTTGTAAGAGATTCTCATGAGCGAAGGAAAAGAAAATAAGTGTTTTGAACACCGACTATGTATATAAACTTATTGATAAAACGAACACTATGTCGTCCACGGTCAATTAACAAGAACTAACGAATTTAGGATGTAATCTCAGCAAAATTTGGTTAAAACGAGTTATTAAAAGGGCATGATTAAAAAGTGCTAAACCATTTATAGGACAAATGGTTTGTGACGTAAACAAACCAAACGTGGTTAATTTTCGCAAACAGTTGATTGAAAGCAGTGGCAATTTTAATGACGTAATCTTCACCGATGAGAGCACAATCCAAAAGGCTGTATACATAATGGACAACGAGATGCAAAACTGTCTTTCCAAAGCCAAATCATCCGCTAAAACTCAATGTTTGGGCTGGCATTAGCCGCAGAGGTTTGTTTGATTAATGAACGTCCTATTAACGGCTTGTGGTCATGTAAGGACGGTCACCCATGTATGCGGTGTGTTGCGTTTATGTTGTGCAAGGTGTGTGTTTTGGGAGACTGCGGTATATTCATGTTGTGTCTTCTTGTATAGTGGAACTAGGGCCAACATAAATAACAATTTTCGACGGAATGATGGAGTCAATGCTCTTTACGTTAAAAATACTAGGCGAGAACATAGTTCCCTTCATAATCTGTGATAAGCAAACTGAAGGCGAAAGATATTCAATGTGCACTATCATGGACAAAAACAAAGCTTGTCAATCTGTTTTCTAAATATTTAGGAGATAATTCCGAAATGATTGCAGCGAGCAAGAAGCAAAGAACGCCAATACCACTTAAATGCCAGTGTGCGAAGATAATTTCATCGAAGTATCCAAAGGACGTGCTAAACGCCATTATAGCGGAGTATTCTTGGCCAACTGAAAACAGAAGGCGGTACTCTGATGTAGTTGTAGACAATACGATTAGACTTGAGGATAATGTCGAGACCAAGCTTGAATGGTTTTCAAAGCCAAACACCGTAGGGAATCAAGTGAGGTTTCATTTCACCGATGCATGCCATATTTTAACATGTCTTCGTTCAAAGGTGTGTACTACAGGAATAGCTGGGCTTCGAAAAGAGGCAAGGAGGGATGCTGCGTTGTCGTCGTCCCAAATTTAAACATCAATATGGTGGATGAGTGTGTCCGACAACACAAAGGGTTCAGTTTGCTAAAACGGTTTTTGCAGATGATGTTCAGGAATTTATGAGGACAAACGGATACGACGTGAATCGTTGTTTTGTGAACTTATAAACGAATGGTTTGGCTGCTGTGAAGATGACCCAGGATTACTGTACTGCAGCGTTGTAAACAACGCTTACAACTGAGAGAATGGCTACTGGAGAATGTACGTTTTGATTGTTTCCCACCTCATACCAATATATCAAAGGAATCCAATAGTCACTTATGAAGGTCTTTTGGTAAACATAGAACGCAAACAATGCAGATGTTTTCCGTACTGTGAAGGGCAAAAGTTATAACGTACGGGCGACTGGATCACAGGAAATCGAACAGTTTTTCGGTACATTCAGACATATGGATCCTACTGGTAGTGGACCATAAGCCAGATGATATTCATATGAGGTTAGGAAGGGCAGTTGAGGTCTGCAACTGCAGATGTGACTCATCAAGGTATAGTGCAACATTTAATGTCAATATGTTATTAAAAGATCGGCTCCTACCATCATAATATTAGATATAGATTTTGCTTAAGTAATTGTACAACATACTAACATGTACATAAATATAATTACATGTACACTTTTTGCACTACAATAGTAGTCATAAAAACAATGCATATTTTGTCGTCCTTTTAGGAGCGCAAAAACATGTTTGAAATAAAAATTAAATACACAGATTCGATTACGTACTATAAAATTTTGTTTTACAGAGAAACTTTTTTTGACAACAAGGAAAGAACGCTGGTGGAAAAGAAGAAGAAAAAGAAAACATCGATAAGCTCCCCGAATCGTCCATCCCGTGGCGAAATGGGTGTACGACAATATCACAGAACTGATGAATCGAAGCTACATAAACATAAACGGCGAGGATTGCCAGATATCCCGGACTAAATTAATCCCCTGTTTGTCATACGTACTATGAAAGTCTGATCGAGTCGAATTGAAAAAAGTGAAATTATAACGGCTTAGTATCTTGTTATAACGGCTAACATATAGATATGTCATCACTACAATTTAGAGTGCTGTGATAAAGACTTCAGCATGTCATAATAACAACACGACTATATCGTTCTTTCGAGATACTTAGTCGTTTTTACGAGATAAGTTTTCATTACGAGGGTCTTTATAAGGAAATACTAAGTGGTTATAATATGACACATGCAGGCTTTTTTATGAAATGACGCATGCACAACAAGTGACCAGTTAAGAAATAAAATGTACTTATAACGGCAGTTGATTTTGTACCAGTTTGTACGTTCATATTTTCTCATTTCAAATAATAGAATAAAGAAAACATAAAATAATTTCCGACAAAACTATTGACAAATATAAAGCGTTGTTTAAAATAGAATAAGTGCATTATTTTTGTGACTGTTCTGGGCACAATTTTGCTTCAAATGTGTACAGACTTTCTGGTGTCTGTGGAGATTCGGTCTCCATTTATATATGGCACCGCAAACACAGTGTATCTCTTTTCCGGTGTGGGCACCGGCGACATGCTCTTTCAAAGTTAGACTAGAGCTGTATCTGTTGTGACATGTTTTGCATATAGATTTCTCGTGGCCTGTACTCTTCTTAAGAAACGTAAGTCCTGCTTTGGACGTAAACTTATGTTTACATCCTTCGCATTGCAAAAGGTTTTTCTTCTACTGTGGAAGTTCAGGTGGTTTTGCATGTGACCCAACCCAGTAAAGTCTTTGTCACAGATATGGATTTTAAATTTTTTAACTATGTTTTCATGTTTCCCTCTGATATGTTCTATCAGGGCAGATTTCCTTTGTATGTTTTTGGGCAATGGTCGCACACGTGAATAATATCAGTATGATTACCCATATGACGTTGCAAATTGTCATGATCTTTAAAATATTGCAGAACATTTTTTTTACATTTACGGTATTACTGTTATGGGTCTTTAGGTGTCTTCAAAGTGAAAGTGGTATTCTCTTTCCACATTCATTGCAAATTTTTTTCTTGCTTTTGGTGTTAGGAGTAGAAGTGGTAGGAATGTTCATTGGAATTTTCTTCCTCCCGTTGAATATCTGAGAGATCCAAAAGGATCCATATTCTCCGTGTACTTCCATTTTCTACAATAAATACACATGGAAAAATTAATTAATATTTTAATTACTTTCAAATACAATTAATAAACTTTCCATTTATACCTGAATCATTAACACTAGCAAGTCACCGATGTGAAGCAAGCTTCGAATCCCGACTGGGGTTCAGACTCACTTCGTATCTTTTGTTTCGGTAATACAATTGAGGCTTCTCAATTTGTCATTTGTCATCGGGGTGTGGAATCATGACAAAGAATAGGATCTGTTCGTAGCAGTTTAATGGTGACAAGAAAAACCTACAAAAGACAATACAAACATTCAAACAATCGAACTCACCGGAATATTAACGCAAAAGATTCAACGACCCTAACACTCATATTACATGCTAGTCACTGAGCTCTGCTTCGCGCAGGAGTCCGGCGATAAAGTGCCAGAGATACCATATAAGGCATCACGCCATGTTTATTGTTAACGTAAATAACCTTTGTTACTGAAAAAAGTATCAGTTAACGGTGCAACAACTTTCACAAAAAAAAAAAAAAAAAACACGAAAAACCAGAGATCCAGGGGATCTTGCACCCAAGAAATAATGATCTACGTCTGACAATGGGAAGTGGGATTTTTTCTGTGCTTTTAAAACTTTTACTAAAATATTGCATAAAAAATTTGAGAAAGATCCTTTCAGTTCTTTCTGAGATATAAAAACAATAACAGACTTAAATTATCAAATTCAAAGATGGTTGGCTGTCGGCTATCTTGTTGACCGATCAGTCCCAAAATGTAATATGTATAACTAGGGACCTAAGGGAACCTGCACATAAAATTTGAGACGATATACTTTATCACTGTCTTGGAAATAACGGTAGCAAACTTCAATTATCAAATTCAAGATGGTCCGTCAATAATCGACTTACCACAATCTGATTAAATACAGATACTTATTATCACTTCGTTTGATAAGAGGATCTGAGAAAATCCCATTAGGGTCAATATCCAGATGATCTTTGAAATGGCCAATTAAATTGCTATTTGCAAAATTTTGACAGTGAATTTCTGGGGACGAAATAGTTCGAAAAAGCTGTCAGACTTTATTTGGTTTACGTAGTCATCTCGCCAAAGAAACAACAAAGCTAATTGTATATGTATAACTAGGACGAAATATCGTTTTCAAATTGATGTGACAAGTGTAGAAATGTATCTTATATAAGACCACGTGGTATAAAGGTCATCTGGACGTAATTTAACCATCTACGGGATATTTTCAGATCCTTTATTAAACGGAGTGGTTATAAGGATCTGTATTTTTTATCCTTTATTTAACGGAGTGGTTATTGTAGTGTTTGTATCATTTGATAACAATTCATAAATGCTCCCTCGGTATACTTGAAATATAGTATGCTCCCTGAGCATGCGCAAAAAGAGTAATAAAAGCAAGCGGACACCAGCAATGGCTTTGTGACATGTGTTTAATCACGACTGATTAGATTCGAATCTGAAACCATCCCAAATGGGAATACAACATATGGCGACGAGGATGGGATCCCTATTTGTTTAAGGGATACATTTTGAAATGGCGGCGTCTGTCAATGCGGATATCGGAGGGATTCCCCAGTTTGAGTGTCATGGTGAACCAACGTCAATCGGGGCAAGATGGAAAAAATGGCGTAGGGCATTTGAACTGTTCGTGACAGGTAAAGGGGTTACAGATCCTGAACAGAAGAAAGCGTTATTATTGCATTGCGGAGGAATGCAGATGCAAGACATATTTTACACGTTCCCTAATGTAACTCCAGGGACCACACAAACTGTTTATTCGGTGGCGTTAGATCAGCTAGACCAGTATTTCACCCCCCAAGTCAATGTTCCTTTTGAGAGACATTTATTCAGAAATATTTCACAGCAGCCCTCAGAGACAATTGATCAATTAATAACACGATTGCGTCAAAAAGCGGAGTTCTGTGATTTTATTGATGTCAACGAGCAAATCCGGGATCAGGTAATAGAAAAATGTTTATCTCACAATCTAAGGCGGAAATTACTTGGAAAAAGGGAGAAATCTGACTTTAGACCAATTACAGGCGGTAGCTAGAGCGATGGAAACTAGTGAAAAACAGGCCGTTAGTATTGAAGGTACTACACCACGTGGTGAGCAGGTCAATCGAGTGCACCAAACTAGCAAGCGTCGGAGTGATCCTGATCGCCAAACCGGAAACCGGAAGCAATGTTATCGTTGTGGAAGTAATATAATGCACACTTGCAGAAGTCTGACTCGTGTTCTGCGAAGGATAAGGAATGTTTCAAGTGTCACAAGATAGGACATTTCTCAAAAATGTGCAAGACTAAACCCGAAGCGTACCAGGGAACACCAAAACACAAAGGAAAGACACCAAGCAAACAAAAGGTACGTTTAGTTGAAACAAGTGATGATGACTATGCTTTTTCAATTGGTGACGATTGTAAACAACCCACAGTTCCAGTCAGCATTGGAGGGATACATGACGTGCCTATGATCATTGACTCTGGTTCCAGCTGTAACGTTATAAGTAAACAGCTATGGGAAAATTTGAAAACCAAACATGTAGACTGTGTGTCGAGAAAATCTGAAAAGAAACTCTACGTGTACGGAAGTGAGAAATCCATGGATGTAATGGGATGTTTCGTGGCACAAGTCTCAGTGGGTAACAACGGTAGGTCTATAAGCGCAGAGTTCACTGTGGTGAAAGAGAAAGGTCAAGCCCTGCTGGGTTACAAGACGGCAACTGAACTGGGTGTGTTGAAAATTGGTGTCAATAATGTAAACACGGTACAACAATTAGTGCCTGATGAACTTGTACAGAAATACAAATCGTGCTTCAGTGGCCTTGGGAAACTGAAATCTTTTCAACTAGACATTCCTATTGATGAGACAGTTAAACCAGTAGCACAGAATATGCGGAGGATACCGTTTGCACTCAGAGATAAACTGGAAGCCAAACTTGAGGAACTTGAGAAACTTGATGTGATTGAGAAAGCTGAAGGCCCCACTCCCTGGGTTTCGCCAGTGGTGGTTGTTCCAAAAGGTCAGTCTGATATTCGTCTGTGTGTTGATATGAGAAGAGCAAATGAGGCGATCATCAGAGAACGACACCCTATACCTACAGTAGAAGAGGTACTGTATGATTTGAACCAAAGTACAGTGTTCAGCAAGTTGGACATTAAGTGGGCATTCCATCAACTTGAACTTAGTGAAGCATCCAGGTCGATAACTACATTTGTTACTCACCAAGGGCTTTATCGCTATAAGAGACTCATGTTTGGGATTTCTTGTGCACCTGAAATGTACCAACGTGTCATTCAGCAGGCTCTACATGGATGTGCTGGGGTACGCAATATCTTTGATGATATTATTGTACATGCTCCTACAGTTGAGGAACACGATGCAAGATTAGAGGCTCTACTCCAGACAATTCAGGAAAAAGGTTTGACCTTGAATAGAGACAAATGTGAGTTCCGTATGACAGAGTTGATGTTTATGGGACATTTGTTATCAGCCAGAGGAATTGGTACAGACGAGGAAAAGGTCAGAGCAGTGATCAAGACGAGACAGCCAAACAGTCCAGCCGAGGTAAGAAGTTTTCTCGGACTAGTGAACTATGTGGGAAGGTTTATCCCTGATTTGTCTACAGTGGCTGAACCACTTAGTAGGCTCACCAAGAAAAGTGAACCATTTGTATGGCAAAGCGCACAGGAAACTGCGTTTAGAGAGTTGAAAGCTAGATTAGCTAATACCAAGACCTTGGGGTACTTTGACCGTAAAGCCAAGACTATCTTAGTCACTGATGCCAGTCCTGTCGGATTGGGTGCTGTCCTTGTGCAGGAAATAAATGGTGAGCATCGCGTTATATACTACATCAGTAAGAGCTTGACCTACACAGAGCGTAGATATTCTCAGACGGAACGAGAAGCTCTCGGAATAGTTTGGGCATGTGAGCGGCTACACATGTACTTGTATGGTACAGAATTTGAACTACACACAGACCATAAACCACTGGAATGCATTTATTCTGCTACATCTGCTGTCAAGGCAAGTGCTCGTATACACCGTTGGGTTCTGAGACTTCAACCCTACCATTACACTGTGAAGTACATACCTGGGTCCAAAAACATAGCAGATAGTTTGTCAAGGCTGATTAGTGACAAGTCCAAGGGAGACAACTCTGGTAACCTTGAGGACAGTGTCACAGCAGGTGATGATGATGAATATGTGAGATTTGTGGCCAAGACTGCAACGCCTAGAGCTATGACTACTCGTGAAATAGAGGAAGCGTCCGCAGTAGATCCGGAATTGATTGATGTGAGGAAATGTTTACAGAACAATCAGTGGCACAAGTTGGAGAACAAACGCTATCTACCTATCAAAGATGAGCTGTGTGTTATAGGAAAACTCGTATTGCGCGGCACCAGGATTTTAATTCCAACCAGTCTGTCCAATAAGATACTAGAGATCGCGCATGAGGGACACCCTGGTGTAGTTTGTGTGAAACGACTTCTCCGTACTAAGGTATGGTGGCCAGGAATAGATAAAGATGTGGAAAGATTTTGTAAAACATGTCATGCATGTCAAGTAGTTGGTATGCCTCAAGCACCTGAACCAATGAAACCAACAGAACTACCTACTGGCCCATGGCAACACGTATCAGCAGATCTCATGTCGCTCCCATCTGGAGATTACTTATTTGTGGTTGTAGACTATTACAGTCGATATTATGAGGTCCACACCATGAGGACGACAACTACGGAAAGGATCATCCGGAGCTTGAAACAAATATTCATGATTCATGGATTACCAGTCTCTATAACTACAGACAACGGACCACAATTTGTCAGTGGATTGTTTGCTGATTACCTGGCAGAACAGGGGATTGAGCACAGAAGAGTTACGCCCCTTTGGCCGCAAGCTAATGGGGAGGTAGAGAGGCAAAATCGGTCTCTACTAAAAAGAGTAAGGACAGCCCAGATAGAGAAAAGAGACTGGAGAGAGGAGATAGACAAATATTTGATGTGTTACAGAACAACACCTCATTCTGTTACTGGTGCGAGTCCAGCTGAACTGTTATTCAAGCGCAAGTTGAGAACGCGTCTACCAGGAATTGAGGAGTATCCAGGAGAGGATATCGATGTACGCGATCGCGACAGTGAACAAAAAGGAAAAAGTAAAATATATGCGGACAGAACGCGAAATGCTAAAGTTAGAAGTGATGTTAACGCTGGAGACACTGTTCTTCTAAAGAAGGAGAGACAAAATAAACTAACTCCAACATTTGAGGAGGAACCATATAAAGTTGTTACCAGGTCAGGTAACATGGTAGTTGTCGGAAACAATGATGTACACTACCGTAGAAACATTACAAAAGTGAAAAGGTAAAATGAGCGCGAGAAGGATGTTGGTGAGACTCAAGAGCAGCCCAATATTCATAGGGAATACAACGCGACAGAGATGCGCGCTCCAATTGAGATTGAGAATCGGGCAACATCGCGCCAAGACTATGTAATACCTGGCGATGATTGTGCAACACCTCGCGATGATCGTGCAACACCTCGCGAAGATCGTGCAACACCTCGCGAAGATCGTGCAGCACCCTATGAGCGCCCAATGAGGTCTACAAGACTTCCGGCGAGGTTCAAAGACTTTGAAGTGACCATAACATGAACTTGGTTAAAAGTTATTAATCTTACTCGATACGTTTACACGTATATTAGTATTGTGTTGCTAAAAACAGTGTTATATTTTCAGTTTGTTTTCAAAGACTGTTTAAAAAATAAGTTTTGAAGTTTTAGGTGTTCAAAGTTAATGGTTCATAACCAATATGAGAATTGTGAAGGGTAAAGTTATTTTCTGGAAAAGGAGGGATGTAGTGTTTGTATCATTTGATAACAATTCATAAATGCTCCCTCGGTATACTTGAAATATAGTATGCTCCCTGAGCATGCGCAAAAAGAGTAATAAAAGCAAGCGGACACCAGCAATGGCTTTGTGACATGTGTTTAATCACGACTGATTAGATTCGAATCTGAAACCATCCCAAATGGGAATACAACAGTTATAAGGATCTGTATTTTAATCAGATTGACTTCTCCATAACCTCTGGTCGGATTTCAACAAAATTTGACTGGTAGCATCCTTATGGGCTACTAACTGAAAATTGTACAAATGATGGGGCTGACCTCCGGGGTATTAGACGGCAATAGATGCAGGTCAAAAAGGCCAATTAGGCTACTATTTTCATGTAAATTACTTCCTCTCTGAACCTATGTATTGGATAGCATATTTGAATGGTATAAATAGCATCATTTTTTGCTTTCGATTCCAAATTAAACTTTTGGAGTCAATTTTGCTATTTTTATCCCCCGCCCAACGAAGTCAATGGGGACAACCTACGTCAACGGAAGTGATATCGGGCACACCAAAACAATGGAAAAACGCCCGCTTTAAGATGAAAATCGGCTGAAATTATGACATAAAAGCAATGCATCTTCTAAATCTATCATGCGTCAAAGACAGTGTATTGTTAGAGACTCTGGGACATTATTAGATATCATCAAACTAGCTCAGATTATGCAAACACCTCGACACAATAATTTTCGACAGCAGGGATATCGGTCACATTTTAATCACTAAAACGTTATAAATTGCAAATAAATAAATTTTGCTGCCACAGAACTGTCCCGTTTACTAATATGTATTATAGGACTGTTAAAAGAAAATATTTCATTCATTATATCTGATATTGGAGAATCATATACGATGCTTAATTAGAAATTATGAAACTGATATCGGTCACACTTAGAACTTTAGGGGTAACGGTCACATCCAAAGTTACGAAAAATGTGGATAAGACGCCAAAATACTTTTGTTAAATTTATCTGATCTTGGTAGACGATATTTTAACCCCATATCAGCAAATGATAAAGCGAGCTATTGAAATCGCTTTTCGTCTATTGCTCTCCATTCGTCCGTCTTTTTTTCCACTGCGTGGCTATTGGTCACATTTTATTCACCGAAAATATGTCAAGATTTTGAAATGGTTTGTCGCTTCGTAAAGATTGCTGAAATATTGCAGCGTTGTTTTCCCTAACTAATCATTCAGGTAAAGAGGAAATACTACCAAGATACATGATACATCATTAACTATTATCGTAACTATTTTTTTTATCTGAATACTTTGGTTATTCGTACACTGTATATTGTTTCGTTTTTGTCTATACATGTATTGGTACACATCCTTTATTCTTGCATTGTCTTTGCGTGGAATGTTTGCTGAAGCAAAGTAGAACTGAGGCAACCCTTACCAAGCAAACTACATCTCCATGGAGTACCATTGTACTCTTTTGAAGTACGTTTCTGTGTTAAAGTAATTATAATCTAAAAACTTCGCAGTGACAATATACAAGAAACTACATAAAACTTAAAGATGTAAAGGCATCCGATGTAAACAAAAGGAAAAACACACTGATCTATAAGCCACAGAAATACGCGAATACATGATAGACAGGATCACTGAGGGTTTTTAGCTGTTTAGCTGATAGCGTTAGTACAGTTCTACATGTCAGTTCACTAATAATTTCTCCACAGATTTAACACACAGTAACAATTGAAAATGTACTTAAAATATATCTTAAAAACAATAGCACAGATGATCATATGCAAACAAATTAATAAAGCAAATCAAATGCGCTTGGTAAGTATACATATAAGGGTTGCAGTGAAAAAGTAATTATATGTATATGAATGCTTTGAAGCATCGTGGTCGTCAAATAATTTCAAGATAGCCAAATATTCATTATTTTGTAATCTTATCTGTCTCAAAAATGAGCATTAATAAATACAATCCTATGTTAAAAATGATTATCAAAATATCTATATCGAACAAGTTACAGATCGGTCCATTAAAATTATCAAAATATCTCGCTGTCTCCGTGCGGCTTATCTCTCAAGGGGGACAATCGCGGTGACATGTCACCATAAATCGTCACCGAGAATCTTCAAAGCGGCGTCTCCGCGACCCATCGTGATCACGGTGATCTGCCATGGCACCATGATCCGCGGCGATCGTTTCATCGCGGATCTTCAAAGCGGGCGGTCCTCCGCGGATCGCGGTAGCACAGTCCCCGAGTATCACGGTGTCAGTGTTACGCTGGCAAAGATTACCTGAGATATGTGTTCCGTCGGCAGACGGTGAAACGTTGAGTCATATCGAAAATATAGAACAGTTCATTATAGAATGAAATATGAAATATAAATAATTGATAATCTTTTTCATATTTTAATGTGATCGTAAGACATTAAATAATTAATTAGCATTGTAATGTGATCGTAAGGCATCCTTACGTCTAAATAAATATATACATATTTCAGAAATTTCCAATGTTTTTAAAGCTTTTGTTTTTCTCTAACACAAGTGACCGATAACTTGGACACGCTTGTTCATTGGTGGGCAATTTTATGAATATTAATCCAGCAAAACTTGCAATATTTATTTAGCAGAACCTGTAACGGTAAATAACTTCTGTCACTAAAAAGATTCCCCGTCTTCTGGCATATTCTGTAACAACATTGCGAATGAAACCAACTTAATTTTAAGCAAACCGTAAACAGCGAGAAAAATTCTTTTAAAATTTGGAACGACTTTTGTCTTCTAATGATCTACAATTTCTACAAGATTTAGGCCTCTTTATTAAAAACTCTGAGGAAAGCGGACTTGATAATTGTTTAACTTGTTGTTTAAATATACTGTGTGTTCTGTATGTTTTTCACTGCCCTTTTGTATGAATGGGTAAGGGTTAACCTAATCCTAACCCTAGAAAATAATAAAGCTGTGACACTCAGTGGAAAACATTTTTGTTATGATTGGCTGACCAAAGCAAATCCTCTGTCGATAGAAAGCGTTGCTGTAACATGAATATATGTTTTTCAAAATCTCTTTTTTATTAATCAATGTATTCAAGCGTCATAAAAACGTATTCATACACGTATAAAAAGACAATCGTACAAGTATTTGCTTGTCTCATGAAATACATACATGTTTAGTTATTTCAGGTGAATAATCGGCTTTCTACATTTGTATGTTACCGTTCTGCATAGCTGTCCTAATTCGAATACAGCGTTGATAAAATAACTACCGCATTGTTTACATTAAAGGTTTTTTTACTTAGCGATGGGTTTAATTTCAATGTGGCTTATCTGAATGATCTTGAATTTTATAAGAAACCGAGGATAAGAGATATGAAGCTTCAGATAAATGAGTTATATAATAATTCAGGATTGTAAGATTTTCATGATATAAGATGTGGGAAATTAAGTTACGTATATATTTGGTATAATAGATATGCATGTTGATAATGTGATTTTGAAACGAAAATGTAATAAAAAAACGACAGAAGAGTACTAATGTTCTTGCTGTGACTTTATCGCACATATGTTTCACTGGTAAATCGTTTTCTAAAACAGACTATAACTTACCTGTAATGAGCCCCTATTGTTCTCTATTCGTCTTTATTAGAATAGGATATAGCTCGTCATTTACCTGTACAACATCGATCACCATGGGATGTGTTAATTACACGGTGTCCTAACACCCCTTCCTACTCCTGACAGAAATAATAAATGTATTAATTATCAAAACTACAAAACTTAATGTGATTTTCATTTTTTTATTATTATTATCAGAAGCATATATCATATATGTATATATGTTTCTGTTATTATTATTTCTGCGAAAGCAATTCAAATATTAACGAAACTGTCTTACAGAACATTAATGTCCAAAGCATTTTTTTAGAAAAAAAATCCACGACAATTGAAAGATTACTCACGAAAATAGCTAAAACAGATAATAAAATATAAAAACGATATTACAGACACGCTGGGTAATATTGTTCTTGTTATGTTGAAAATTATCAACGTACGAAGAACGCAACTCGGGAGATTTGTAAATAAATTCGTGAAGTTTAAAAATCATTAACATGACGAGTTTGAACACGGGAAGAGGTGATATTTGGCATCTGCATGTAAATATTTTTAAACGCAATTATTTATATATTTATTTTAGTACTTGTATTTATATGAAAATGGAAAAGGAAATAAAAAGATGTAAACGTTTGTATTTCTTCAGATACAAGAATGTCCGTAATGTACGAGTATACCTACATCTACATGTATAACACGTGTTCAGAATTCGAACTGAGCAGGTACGTTATATTGTAAGCCTTCACACGTACTGTACGCGTGTCAAATCAGACACGGATATACGTTTTTGTTCGTATCAATAAAAAAATGGACAATTAACTTCTCACACGTGTTCGTTGTTATTTGTACCTTGAATCTCTTCAATTCCCAGCGTGACGCGCACGGGTATTTGACCTGTACAGGTATAAAGGTCACGACAGGTGTTACCTTGTGTCGACCCTCTGTCGCTGGCCACGGGCGGAGTTCACCTGTAATTAACACCTTCTTGGGAGGGAGATTAACTCTATACCCAACTTACCTGTGCCCCGTACAATGTGACAGTACATTTCACGTACTGTCGTATTTCAAAGTTTTGATGTTTACAATATGCTTTCTTATATATTACGTTGGAATGAATTAGCTTATCACACTTATACATTGTATGAATAATTATTTGTTTGTAACTGTAAATTGCAGAGTTGCTTGATGTGATATGTGATCAAAT
>SAYR01067642.1:138699-151003 GCA_004382745.1 Argopecten irradians irradians | reverse complement strand
ATTTCCATATACAAGACTTCTTTTCTGAAACTAAAGCTGTTATAGCACCCATAATACAATGTATCATCCTTATAGTGTGGGGATTCAAAATTGTGCAATTGATAGGGCTGACCCCCGGCGGCCTGAGGGCGGGGTCAAAAGTGGTCAATTTGGCTATTTCCAATTAAATGACTTTTTCTCTGCAACTAAAGCATGGTATAGCACCCATATAGGGATTGGATTTCGTTTTTATGTTAACCATGCTTGGTATGGAGCAATTCCTCTAAGAATATATTCCATGTGGCGCGTTAGCGTTAAAAACGAAATCCAATCCCTATATTTACACTCACACGACTTTTTATTTATATTTTATGCATCAAAATCGTCATTTGAAAGTGACGTAATTATTCAATAAAAGTCGGTCAAAAGTGGGAGGAGCTTACTCAATTGAACAGCGAATGATGACGCTGCACGTAAGGTAGAATTATTCATCCGCGACGACAAAAAAGTTCAATATTTTAGTGTAAAATAAACATGACAAACAAAGTAAATTTCAGAGATAATTTTATTTAATCAGATCAGAACTTTAAGTAGGTATTAAATTTTGCAAAAAGTTCATATATAGCGTAATAACATAAAGTATTTGTTCTCGGCCACATGTGTGAACTCGGTGACCGTTATTGTGCAGCGAGGCGAGGCTGACGCACGCTTACACAGTGGAGTTTTCCGAAGTTGTCAAAACACCAGTGTTCAAGTAGCTAAATTTGTTTGGGATTGTCGTCTGACTTGACGATATTACATCCTTCGGAGCCATGTGACTATATAATCTACGCTTATATCCATCGCCACCTAGGCTATAGATGGAACAACTTCACTTGTGTTCGATGGATACAATGTATTTGTGGTGACGCGTAACTGTCAACACGTGGATTAGTAGCGGTGCATGTTTTATAATACACATGATTAAATTCTCAAAGAACATAGACAAGAGGAATTGTTTATAACTAACCTCTATCAGAAGGTCTCACGCCCGTCCAACCCAAAGACTCGATCGTAGGACGAACACAGACACAGAGGTAATGTTTACATTTGACACCCATCATTTTTAACAAAAATGAAAGCACGTCGCCCCGGTCGGGATATTTTTCCGTTTCTTTATACAATTGTTAATTTAAAAATTGTTTGAATCATATATAGATATAAAACATGTATAAATTGTTTACATTTTTCCAAAATTCTATGAAAAACAACAATATACACGTAATGTTGCATCAAAATGTAAACAAAGCCATGTGTTTGTTTAAAAAAGTAGTCCTTTTACGTTGCATAGAACATTTTCATACGCAAGTTCAAAGTTCAATATTACCATGCAGTTATGGTAAACAAAATCGGCTAGTACTAGCGTATAGTGACCAAGCATAGCAAGTGTAAATATAATGCAATGGTAGCATCCTGATAGGGTGGGGATTCAAAATTGTGCAAATGATAGGGCTGACCCCCCGGGGGCCTGAAGGGCGGGGTCAAAAGTGGTCAATTTGGCTATTTCCATATAAATGAATTTTTCTCTGCAACTAAGCTTGGTATAGCACCCATAATGCAATGGTAGCATTCTTATAGGGTGGGGATTCCAAATTGTGCAAATGATAGGACTGACCCCCGGAGGCCTGAGGGGCGGGGTCAATTTCCATATAAATTACTTTTTCTCTGCAACTTAACATGGGATTACGCTCATAATGCAATGGTTATATCCTTATAGGGTTTGGATTCAAAATTTGGTGTATGACATTTAGGATCGGTCGGAAAATAAAGAAGAAATCGTGAATTAAAAACTTTTTACTTTAAGATTGCGCTTCTCAATTTTATAAGTTATTATTTTAAAATGAATCTTTCCGTCCTTTTGTATGGGCGCTGCTTAAGCATTCCGTGTAAAATGGAATATTTCATACTATTGATTTTGATTGATACATAACTCTATTTACCATATACGTATCGTATAGATTATAGATACCATATATCACCATGGGATGTGTTAATTACACGTGTCCTAACACCCCTTTCTCCTCCCGCGGTGTGTTATGTACCTGTATACTTCACAGCTGGTTGCATGTGTGGAGAATAGAGCCATATAGAGAGTAAAATGGTAGGACAAAAGCCCCCCTGGACAAAAGCCCCTTAGGATAAAAGCCCCTCGGGACAAAAGCCCCTTCTTTATAAAATAATGTATTTTTTCTTATTTCTATTTTTTAGATATTTATTTGCTATTTGATACATTTGGGTATTATCAGAGAAGAGTGTCAAACATAATAAAAAAGCATAATTATGATGTGATCATTTGAATTCTTTTAATTTTTGAGTTATTGATATCAAAGAAAGAATAAAAAAACATGTATACATAGATATTAGAATGTAATATATACAAGAAACCATTGATGTTTACTTTATCATAACACACCTACCAGGCTAACAGCTTGATGTTTGCATTGATTATATATAGATAATTAGGAAAGTATGTTTAATTACAAAATATTTCTATCATATAGTGTCATAATTAGATTAACATCAATATTATTTTTTACATTTTTTTTCTATAAATCATAAAATCAATTTATCAAATTTTTAGTAAAATCCCAATAATCCAGTAAATTATTACATTGTGTCTTATTTTGAACTACATGTATATTTGAAGAAAAAAAAACTGATATAAGAAAATATTTTATATTTTTTTTACTATATTTTTGAATTTAATTTTTTTGAAAAATGAAGGGGCTTTTGTCCTCTTTTCCCTTAGTATGGAGGGGCTTTTGTCCAAGGGGCTTTTGTCCTATGGGCTTTGTCCTAAGGGGCTTTTGTCCGGGGGGGGCTTTTGTCCGTACCCTGAGTAGAATACAGGTAAGTTGATAACTATCGATACAGAGATGTCAGCAAAAATTGGAAGACAGCATTGGAAAGGGAATAATCCAATCTCCATTTTGTTTTTTTAGGATATTTAGGAAAGATCGGAAAATAAAGAAGAAATCGTGAGTTAAAAACTTTTTACTTTACGAATGCGCTGCTCAATTTTATAAGTTATCATTTCAAAATGACTAATTTTATTTCTAAAATGCTACGCCCTCGCCCCTATGAATCTTACTGACCCTCTATGCCTCTATAGGGGGTCAGTAACTGACTATATAACTAATAATAGCCAGGTCTAAATAAAATAGTTTGAGGTCGATAACTAATTTGTCATGACTTACGTTTTCATTAGAACAGTCTTGTGTATGTATAGTGTATCGTCTCTAATGTAGCTTACGACCGCTTTATAGCTATACCAATATACTTCCAAGAATTCATGTTTACAAGGATTGATGTTTACAACAAGAACTTAAAATAAAATCGGTTTCTAAATATAAGTTTCATACTCATTGTGAAATGAAGATGACTTTTATTTTAAGATAAATGTGTGCAACCCTCATCCGCAGACTACACTCTTCAGCCTCCCGCTGTGATAGACAGATTTACCTGTGCCCGGCCAGCTAACTGGTCATCGGAAGCAAGGACGAATAAATCCATGTCGGAAGATTATCCAGAAGCCGTCAGTAGGATCTGTATCTGGCGTTTAAGTTATACGTAATGTTGTTCATTAATAAAATTCTTGCAATATTCCGGACGAATTTTACGAAGGTATGTCGTCACGTGCCGAAAAATGTCCATATATAACCACTACAGCTTGACACGTATGTGTTGTCATAGCGACGGCTGCCCCAGATCATAGCCACGGGCGTTTACCTGTAGACTTTTGTGTGCAGTCAGCTATGGTTTTTGGTTATCGATAGACATCATGTCTGTGAACATTTAGCAGCACCATTGAAATTTCGATGATGAGTTTTATTTATATATTCGTCATTGATATATTATTATATATCGTGAAGTATTATTTCGTATTATTTACAATAATAAAATTAACCAACCTTGTATACAGACGGAGGAAACTTTCAAGCTGTGACAATGATTTTATTATCATACATGTAAACATACCGTTGTGTAAATATTACGAACTAATATTTCTGCTACCGATCTTGGTAATGAAGGGAAAATTAAATTGTTTTCTGTAATCAAAAGTGATTATTATTTCTTTGGTAAAATTCCAATATTCCCAGTGACTACACATATATACATGAATACATGTATTATATCGAGGACTGATACGTCCTTCATTATGTTATCCAAGACCCGACTCGGGTAAGTCTGATGTCTCCTAGTTAAACTCACTTTATAAAATTTGTACACTTTCATAATATATGGCATGATTCTAAACCGAACGTTCTGTATATAAGTAATTATGTCTAACAATATATTTTGAGAGCAGATTTATTTCATTTTCGTGAATTGGCGGCTTTAATTATACATACAAAGTTTTGAGAACCGCCATAACACAAATACATATATGTTTCATTTAGTGGAGTGATATATATCGATCCATTTTTTCTGACAAAAAAAACACCACCAAAACATTCAGCTTTCATACTGTACATGACTTGTTCATATTTTGCTGAAATTCATTCATTAATTAGTGTCTTTATTTATAAAACAGATCATGCACGGATGTGAAGAAAAAACTGAGACTATATATGTATATGTGTCATCCAAATCCTTCTTCTTAGCTGATGTCACGCTGTGTTGTAATGTATACTTCGATGGTCAACATCGTCTCAATACGGTCTCATGAGAGGGGCCAGATTACGTAAGGAAGTGAAACTATCCGCGGGAGTGAGCAAATTGACCATCATGTAATTTCAATTCACACTGTACACAGGTCTTGGCCCAATTTGTACATTACATATAGTGTAACAAGTGTATCATGTGTATATATTTTTCAATCAGATTGATGTATTTATAGTAGAAACAGTAATATTATTTACAATGGCATATCAAAAAAGAACTATTCAAAAGCAAGGATTTATAAGTGAAAACTAATAATTCCTTATCAAAAGTAATGCATAATGTCAGGAATGATATTTCTGATAATAGCTAGATTTCGGATATTCAATTCTTTGTGAGTTTTGGTCAATATCGATCATTATTTGATATACATATGGTAATAATGATAATTCATATGACCAATAAACGTACTGCATCACTCTGTAGATGATTGCTTAAAACAGATATTTAGAATAGTTTGATATAATATCCAAATCTTTGCTTTAAAGAAAGAAAATCACGTATATTGAACAGAACATATTCAAATGGATATCAGGATTACGAGCCGCGCACATCTAATACGTATACAAGGTGATCCCTTTAGACTATTATTTTAGCATTAGTTCAGATGCAATACTTCGTAATATATTCATATAATCATATCATCATCCTAATTGGTCAAGAAGCTTATAGCTTAAACATACCGAGGACCAGGTATAATTGTGTGTGTGTATATATATAGTTGTAAATTATCATAGCCCCATATCAGAAATATTTTACACTACAAAACAGCCCACTGCCGGTAATGACGTCACAAGTTCGGTTATTCCCCAAAATCAGCAGTCGCATGAGTCGTTATACAGGTACAAACTGAGCAATTTTGAGGGAGGTATCTCGGTATAGCGGCCGATTTTTATGCGGTTTTGATATCATTGTCAGGGAATTTAACAGAATAACATATCAAAATATAATTTTCCTTTCCGTGTACAACATGAGCGAGTCAACATGAGCCATATGAGAGAGGTACTTCGACAGCGGTATCGTTGCCCAGACCAAGGACGTATATGAGACTTATAAATCCTTGCCCAGACGATTTTTCCTGAGATGTGCATAAGGCCATGCGATTTTAACAGGTTTTTTCTTAATCAATTTAAACGGCGCTTAAATTTCAGCTAAATTTAAGTGTCCGAATGAGTACCAGAGAGACAGCGATTGGCGATATCTGACTGCTAATTAACTAAATCTGCCGATATATTTGAAATCTTCTGATTCATATTACGTGTTTAGTGAATAAAAGGAGAACATTAATTTATTAATTTTTAATTCATATATATCTAGAAATTCTGCACTATATGTGCACTACCTGTGATGTAAAATACCAGTACATGGTTTCGCTGGTAGATCGTCGTGTGACCAAGACAAGGGTCATACCTCTTAGCACAGGGATCCAAGATGTCAAGAGTTTTTACACTTGGATACAATTGTAAGTGTAACAAGAAGTGAAATGATTGAACCTGGAATATTAAGCTTGTCATGATGGATGATTAAAAATACCTTTACCATACATATTGTTGTTGAACATCAAAATGTGCTATTCTAACAATTTAAACTAGATCATTTAAATAAGTAGAGATAATCACTCACCGTAGTCCACACCAGACTTACAAATCGAAACAATTCTTGGAGGTAATTGCACCTCAGATCAAACAGCCAAACTTCCCCAGATATTGTGGACACATCATCCCACACATCCTGGCCATAAACATCAGTTCTACGTGGAGGTAATTGCACCTCAGATCAAACAGCCAAACTTCCCCAGATATTGTGGACACATCACCCCACATGTATGCATAGTTGACAAAACACCTGTGTGACAGGAAAGGTGGTCGTGTGATTTTTTTGCAAGATGGATGGAATAGAACCCAGAGAAAATCTTCTTCTTACACTTATTTTGTTGTCGCTTCTGATAATTGCAATTATTCAAGTAGTACTCATCGGGTTTCAAGTATCTTATTTCAAACATTGGACCACATTGTTCCAACGGTGGAGCCAGAATCTTGAATGTTGAAGGTAGGCAATTATTTTTGTTGCCTGCTACTGGCAGATGCTGCAACCCATATATTTTGCAGCTTTTAATGATATCTTGGTTATTAGAATGTTTGCATTGTATTTCACAAAGTTTTCAAGGATATGTTTGAAATGGATAAAAGCACATGTGTTTTCCTTGGCAGAAGAGAGTAAGATGGATATAGTGGCTTTGTGTAAATTATACGACTGGTCTTTTGCATACATGGTTCTGAAAGCATTTGGATTGAAGAAATGGCAAGCAACAATTCTCAACCAAATTGTTTATCTGTACTTTTTTGATGCTGTGGAATGTTTGATATTTACTGGTTTTATTAAGGATATGAGATACAACATTGTATGGTTTTGAATTGTTATGGAATTCAAAGTTTGAAGGGAAAAGGTAACATTTTTTTTTTATAATTTTCTTTTAGATGAAGTCATGCAAAATGTGTTGTAAAGTTTCTAATTAGATATGAGTTGTCGTGGTTTCATAATTTTTCCAGAGAGGCGTAATAATTCAATTACAGGGGGTACTTAATTTATATACCATCAGGGCCCAGTTGTTCAAAGGGTAATTAGCTTAATCACTTGAATAGTGACAATTTCATTTCTCATTTGCTGATAAACCTGTTATTATATCTACACAAAAATCAGCAATTAGGTAAAGAATGGAGTTATGAAGAAACTTGGAAAATTTTGCAAATTTAGTAATACTAGTTTTTATTTCATCACAATTTGCAAATGTGATTAGGCTAATCACCTTTTTGAACAACTGGGCCCAGTATGCTATATATCTAATATACTTAAGTCAAAATCAGGCAATCTTAATACCACAGGCATGTTTAGCCAGCAAAAAGTACCAGGTACCTCCTGATATTAAAACCCCCTGGCTTAGTTGCATGTAAATTTGTTTCACAATCTGTGAATGTTTGTTTGTTTGATTTATCAGCGTCCTATTAACAGCTATGGTCATGTAAGGACGGCCTCCAATGTATGCTGTGTGTTGCGTGTATGTTGTGCGAGGTGCGTGTTTTGGGAGACTGCGGTATATTCGTGTTGTGTCTTCTTGTATAGTGGAACTATTGCCCTTTTTATAGTGCTATATCACTGAAGCATGCTGCCGAAGACACCAAGCAACACACCCCACCCGGTCACATTATACTGACAACGGGCGAACCAGTCGTGAATGTACATTTGTAATGTATTATTTTGGTAAATACACCTCAGATACACACCCCCACACATTCTGGCCATGAACATCAGTTCTATGTGGAGGTAATTGCACCTCAGATAAAACAACCAAACTTCTCCAGATACTGTGGACACATCACCCCACACATTCTGGCCATGAACATCAGTTCTACGTGGAGGTAATTGCACCTCAGATCAAACAGCCAAACTACCCTTGATAATTTGGACACATCACATTTTATTTCGTTGTTGTTCTTATGTTGTATCAGGTATATAATTGAATTTTCTCAACTCACACTTGATCAACTAAAAGACCATAAATCTTGATTGAAGCGTTTTGTTAGTTTCAACTAACTTTGACATTTTATACATTCAAGCAAAGACAAAGAGAGTATCCAAACTATAGGTCTTTGACTAGCATACTCGTAAAACTTTAATACTAAAATGATAACGAGGTTCACTTTGACTACTGGTATATTGTATAGTAACATTACATTTATGATACCTTTATAAGGTATAATATTTCCTTTTACCTTTGCTTTGCAGATAGGGTGTTAGAATTGTACCTGCTGTCCCTATTGCATGATCGTAAAAGGCAACTAAATTAAGGATCTTATATTTTCTCTTCTTCCTAACTGACTTTGTTCTTCCTAACGCCTCCCTTGGCACTGCCTCACTTTTGGCTTTGTGTTGAGTGCTTGCCCCTGTGAGGAAGGCTCTGGGTTCCGTCCCCTGGCCGAGACACACCAGAGTCTATAAAAGTGGTAGTTTCCACTCCTGCTTAGTGCTCAGTATAAAGGGAGTGGGACGACTGGTTTGCCCGTTGTCAGTATAATGTGACCGGGTGGGGTGTGCTGCTTGGTGTCTTCGGCAACATGCTTCAGTGATATAGCACTATAAAAAGGGCAAAAGTCCACTATACAAGAAGACACAACATGAATATACTACAGTCTACCAGAACACGCACCTCGCACCACATACACGCAGCACACCGCTTGATATGGGAGGCCGTCCTTACATGACCCTGGCTGTTGACCAACCAACCAACCTGGCAATCACAATATTAGATGAAATTCCTCAGTTGTATTAATCACCTGTGACACCGCTTGGATGTTTTCTATCAGAGACTTTTGCACCTCACAATTTTAGGACAAAGTCCTTACAATATCAGCATAAAAGGACATCATTAATGAACCTATGTGCACTTCCTGTCTGAAGGACAATTGGACACCATGTGACTAACTGAAATTTTGACTTATAATGTTGGTTCCCTTGTCAAATTATTATAATTGGTCTAGGAATTGAACCATCAAGTTATTTTTTAGGTTAGCTGTTTTTATACATTTTGATTGATGTACTCTACAGATCATCATATTGGAAAAGAAAAGAAGATTGAAGAAGGATCAGTTAAGAAGCAATTCAAATTGGTATGTATGTATATATGGAGTACAAATTCCATGTATCACTGTAAACAAGTTTGATTCTAATATGTTTACATTTGGCAAATTGCTGTACTGATACATGATTTAGATAGCATACCTGTTTCTAGTTTGTTGCATTTTCCTTAAGAAAATATGTGTTTACAGACAAAACAAGAAACAATTGATTCTGTTCATTTGTTTTTAAGATCATATTTTTTCCATGATCAGCATCCATCGTAAACAATTATTGTTATTGCTCTTCCTCTAGAAGAACTATATTGATTTTGTTTTAAGTTCACATGATTGATACCCATGGGTCCTAGTTGTATTGTCTGGATTTTGAGCCCAATCTGAAATCCAATATGACCAACAGGTGGCCATCTTGAATTTGATTTTAAAAATCTGTAAAAGCTTAGTTAAGCAGGAAAAAAGCACAGGATCCATCTATCAAAGATCAGACTATCTTTAATAGTGGATGCCAAAATCCCTCTTGGTACTCTTGTTGCAATTTTAATGGCATATTTATCCAAAGCTTATGGCTCTATAGTGGAAATTTACCCTACAATCTAATCACAGGATCAAATAGTTTAGACTTTTATACCCATATAAAATCCACATTCGCACAGTGTAAATGACCCCAACAATCATTCTCCTATGTTGAAACATGATTAATATAACTTTCAACTGGACTTGGAAGAAAGTGATGCATTATCATATTGAATGTTCTTATTTCTTTTTAGGGAGAGATTGTGCTGGTTAAAATGAAGGGTTGGCCAGTTTGGTGGCCAGGACGGGTGACTTTGGAAAACTATAGATCAGATACCTATACAGTCTTCATTCCATCAGATAATTCTGAGTAAGTATATAAATATATGTCAAAATGTTTATAAATGACAGACCAGTATCAAAACCTGCTTCTTTTTTGCCCCTACCATATATATTGTGCATTGGTGATAGAGCACAATATCTTGCTCATCAAAATAAGTTTCCAAACAGTGTTTATCTGCACAAGATCCTGTAGTTGTTTCCATTGCAAAACAGTCGAAGGTCAAGTTTACATTTTTAGCTCACCTGGCCCGAAGGGCCGGTGAGCTTATGTCATGGCGCGGCGTCCGTCGTCGGTCGTCCGTCCGTCCGTCAACATTTCCTATAAATCGCTACTTGTCCTAGAGTTCTGCATGGATTGTAACCAAATTTGGCCACAAACATCCTTGGAGGAGGGGGAACAGAACTTGTATAAATTTTGGCTCTGACCCCCCAGGGATAATATGGTAGGGGCAAAAAAAGAAGCAGGTTTTGATACTGGTCTGTCATTTATAAACATTTTGACATATATTTATATACTTACTCAGAATTATCTGATGGAATGAAGACTGTATAGGTATCTGATCTATAGTTTTCCAAAGTCACCCGTCTGGCCCCAAAACTGGCCAACCCTTCATTTTAACCAGCACAATCTCTCCCTAAAAAGAAATAAGAACATTCATAATGATAATGCATCACTTTCTTCCAAGTCCAGTTGAAAGTTATATTAATCATGTTTCAACATAGGAGAATGATTGTTGGGGTCATTTACACTGTGCGAATGTGGATTTTATATGGGTATAAAAGTCTAAACTATTTGATCCTGTGATTAGATTGTAGGGTAAATTTCCACTATAGAGCCATAAGCTTTGGATAAATCTGCCATTAAAATTGCAACAAGAGTACCAAGAGGGATTTTGGCATCCACTATTAAAGATAGTCTGATCTTTGATAGATGGATCCTGTGCTTTTTTTCCTGCTTAACTAAGCTTTTACAGATTTTTAAAATCAAATTCAAGATGGCCCCCTGTTGGCCATATTGGATAAATTTTCAGATCCAGCTAATAGTGGTAACAGATCTCACAAGTCAAATTCAAGATGGCCACCTGTTGGTCATATTTGATTTCATATTGGGCTCAAAATCCAGACAATACAACTAGGACCCATGGGTATCAATCATGTGAACTTAAAACAAAATCAATATAGTTCTTCTAGAGGAAGAGCAATAACAATAATTGTTTACGATGGATGCTGATCATGGAAAAAAAATATGATCTTAAAAACAAATGAACAGAATCAATTGTTTCTTGTTTTGTCTGTAAACACTTTTTCTTAAGGAAAATGCAACAAACTAGAAACAGGTATGCTATCTTAAATCATGTATCAGTACAGCAATTTGCCAAATGTAAACATATTAGAATCAAACTTGTTTACAGTGATACATGGAATTTGTACTCCATATATACATACATACCAATTTGAATTGCTTCTTAACTGATCCTTTCTCAATCTTCTTTCTTTTCCAATATGATGATATGTAGAGTACATCAATCAAATTGTATAAAAACAGCTAACCTAAAAAATAACTTGATGGTTCAATTCCTAGACCAATTATAATAATTTGATAAGGGAACCAACATTATTAGTCAAAATTTCAGTTAGTCACATGGTGTCCAATTGTCCTTCAGACAGGAAGTGCACATAGGTTCATTAATGATGTCATTTTATGCTGATATTGTAAGGATTTTGTCCTAAAATTGTGAGGTGCAAAAGTCTCTGATAGAAAACATCCAAGTGGTGTCACAGGTGATTAATACAACTGAGGAATTTCGTCTGATATTGTGATTACCAGGTTGGTTGGTTGGTTGATTGGTTTGTTGATAAATTTACATCCTATCAACAGCCAGGGTCATGTAAGGACGGCCTCTCCCATATCAAGCGGTGTGCTGCGTGTATGTGGTGCGAGGTGCGTGTTCTGGGAGACTGTAGTATATTCATGTTGTGTCTTCTTGCCCTTTTTATAGTGCTATATCACTGAAGCATGTTGCCGAAGACACCAAGCAGCACACCCCACCCGGTCACATTATACTGACAACGGGCAAACCAGTCGTCCCACTCCCTTTATACTGAGCACTAAGCAGGAGTGGAAACTACCACTTTTA
>SAYR01067642.1:120663-130866 GCA_004382745.1 Argopecten irradians irradians | reverse complement strand
GTCAACCTACACAACTTGATGAAGGCAATCAACCCACACAAACATGGGTAGAGAGTCAACTCACAGTAATCCAAGTTAAGGGATCAAGCCTACCACAAACTCGACGACGGAATCAACATTACACAACCCTTCTAGAGTCAACTTACACAAACTCAAGAATCAACCTACACAATACGTTGGATCGAGTATCAACCTACACCATTGGATGAATTAATCAACCTAGACAACCCCTGTTTAGAGGTCAACCTACACAATCCACAAGTTAAGGGTGTCAACTTAGGACATACCACACCGAATCTGGTAGAATGATCAACCTGACAACGAACCTCCGATGACCGAAAGTCAACATACACAAACGCCTAGTAGAGCTCAACCTAACAACTTTTATGAAAGAAATTTCAAGCTACCAATTATGTGTTAGAAAATCAACTACACCGACCTGGGAGAGGTCAAGCTATCAAAGACTCGAGTAAGAATCAACCTACACAAACCATGGGCTAGAGGTCAAGTTAACAACTTTGGTAGGGCGTCAATCTACAACATTCGAGCCAGAACAACCTACACAATCCTGGTAGAAGACACATTACACAACCGAGGCAGAGGTCAACCTATCAATATGAATCCACAACATCCACAATCTATACATATATTGAGTCATCACATCCATCTACCAACCTATGGCAGAGAAATCAAACTTACAGATTATGGATGCCCATCATCCAATCTTGCATCACCTTCAAGATGAAACACCTTATAATGGCGAAATCATTTTCATTCTTTCCTACAGTCGATGGTAGTTGACCATACCATTTACACCTAATGGTGTACCTTCTCATCAAATTGTAACCTGTTGCCCCTATTGCCATGATGTAAAAGGCGACTAATTTAGGCTCTTATTCGATCTCTCTTCTCCTAACTGACTTTATCTTCCTTATGCTCCCTTGCATCCGCCTCACTTTCTTGCCTTCAGCAGTAGCGTTCGCCCCTGTGAGGAAGGCTCTGGTTCTGCTCCTGATCCGAGACACACAAAGTCTAATAAAAGTGGTCAGTTTCTGCTCCTGCTTAGCGTTCAGATACAGAAGTTGTAACGACGTTTGTTCGCCCAGTTATAGTTATATGTGACCGCTGGGGTGTCTTGCTTTGTAGTCTTCAGCGGCTGCTTCAGTGATATAGCACCTAATAAAAGGGCCAACAGTTCCACTATGCAGAAGACACAACATGGAATATAACGCAGCCTTTCCAAAGCATCGCATCTCGCACAAACATACACGCAAAACCCGATGAACATGGAGCCGTCCTTACATGACATAGGCTGTTAATAAGGACTTAATATTAATCAAACAAACAAAACAATCTCCACAACTAAAGTTTGAAATACAGGTCAAAAGATAAAACCCCACGAACATCCTATAGAGCCACTAATAAAGGTAATAGGTTAAATGAGTATTTTCTGTTTTGTTTGTTTGATTTTTAATGTCCATAATTACACTATGTAATTGTAAGACGCCATCCCAATGTAGCGTATGTTGCGTGTGCTATGTTGTGCAGGTGCGTTGGTTTGAGACGCGGTATATTTCTGTTGTGGCTTCCTGATATTAGTGGAACTATTGCCCTTTTTGATAGGCTATTATCACTGAACATGCCGCCGAAGACACCAAGCAACACAACCCACCCGTCACATTATACTGACAACGGGCGAACCAGTCGTCCCACTCCATCTATGCTAGACGAAGCAGAGATCAGAAAACTAACCACGTTATAGACTTTGGGGTCCTCGGCCAGGAGACAGAACCCAGAGCCCTCCCACAGTGCGAACGCTCAAACCTCAAGGCCAAAAGTGAGGCGGATGCCAAGTGAGGCATTAGAAAAAAGTCAGTTTAGGAAAGAATAGAAAAGATAAGATCTAATTAGTGCCTGTTACATGAGAACAGGAGGAACAACCTTCTAGTGTAATATTGATGAATAGTGGAATCTAGAAATCAAGCCTGGGTCAGATTTTAGGGAGTGCCACAGACATCAAGATCAGTCTTCGATGTTTTGTGTTGTTTGTTTGATTAATTAACTTCCTATTAACAGCTATGATCATGTAAGACGCCTCCCATGTATGCGGTGTGATGCGTGTTATGTTGTGCGAAGGAGCGTGTTTCGGTGAGACTCGGATATATCAGTGTCGTTCTTGTTATAGTGGAACTTTTTGCCTTTATTATAGTCGTATATCACTGAAGCTATGCCGCGAAGAACACCAAAGCAAATCACACACCCACCCGGCACATTATACTGACAACGGAGCGACCAGTGTCCCACTCCCCTTTTTGCTGACCTAACACGAAGCAGAAAACTACCACTTTACAGACCTTTGGCTGTGTTCTCGGCCAGGGCAGAACCAGACCTCTCCTCAAAGGGATCGAACGCTCAACACAACGGCCAAAATGATGCGGTGCCAAGGGAGCATTAAGAAGGAATAAGTCAGTAGGAAAAATAGAAAAATTAGACATCCTAAATTTCAGTACGCCTTTTACATCATGCAATAGGGGCAGCAGTACAATTTAACGCCCTAGAACTTTGAAAACCCAGTTACTCATTGAGTGTAGTGAATCAGAGGTGAACTTAATGACACATTCCACTGTTAGACCAGCCCACTTACTTATAATCAAGAACAGAACACACACAAAGTCAATAATCACCACATTAAGATGTAGATGACAGGTGAAAGATGTTTTCATGAAAGAAGAAATTTAAGGACAAGAACACCAAGGGTCCTTACATCAAAAAGAATTTCAAAATCTAAACAACTAAAACAGGAAAATAATAAAAAAACATGATGCAGGGTCTTACAACACTAACAATATTGTGAAATTTTTCAGTGAAAGATGTCAAAACTTTTCGCAACACTTGGAGAAAACAAAGTAAAGCATCGATCTTCAGAAGAATAAATATGGCGTCATGTTCCAAAATGTTATCTATGGATAGCAAAAAAGATTAATTTAAAACATCAAAGCGGGTACAGCCTAAGAAGACAGGAGATCAGACCACGCAGAAACTTCTTCAGCATTACTAACAAATCAGATGTAAATGCACAAAGAATATGTAGTGATGCAAGCAAAAGTCTGGTGAAAGTGTGTTACGTATTAAGAAGGATGAGTTGAACAGTCATCAAGAATGACCCATTGATCATCAACTCGGAATGTTTGAGATGGCGAAAAACGGTGGACAACAAGTTAAAACGTTGGAAAGCTTACACATCATGACATTATGAGACTTGTTGGAATTGCTGATAAATCTAGAAATTTAAACCTCCAAAGACTATGAAGGAGACCTGTGGGAGTATTTAAAACCTTGAAAACTTTGACACATTAGCAGAACTACTCTTCTCACGGCTTCACCTATCTTCAAAAGAGAGTAAACCTCCTTAAACCAAGTAATGCAATCAAACTCCGTTATGATATTTAAAGCGTATCATAACTTTAAAATAGGTCTATCAATTCATGAAAAATGATGACAAGTCAAAGAGAAGAGCAGAAAAATCTGTTGAAAAAACCATGTCAATATTTTGGGACTAATAGTACAAAACTAGGCAGCGTCCTATTAGAGAGAAAGTATAGTAAAAGACATTATTAACCCTCTTCAGAAGACATCAAAAAGCGTACTGAATTCCTAAAAAACTCCATCAAGGATCTTGAACTGCCGGAGAACAGATTGCTGCAACATTAAAAAATGTTGCCGGATTAATTTCAGCAAGACTTCCTGACCTATAATAGAGATAACAGAAGCGCAAGGCCATAAGTATGTCCTTGAAAGTATGACTGTTGCTAATCATATAATGATAAATAGGCCAAGATTTTTTGTTGTGAGAGAGAAAGAAAGTAGTCATAGAAATTTCAATCAAATACTTTCAAGGGCTTGCAATTTAATTAAATTGCGATCATGAGTTGTGGGCTGACCGAGTTTTCTTCATGTTTATGTCTCTCCCAAACAAAGACTGATAATACTGTTGACATGCTAATATACAAGTTAAACTCAATTTATTATCATTGACAAGTGAAATAATACAGTATGTGAAATTGTTGGGGTTTATAATTGTTCAGTTTATATTCTGATGTGATAATGTTTAATACTATTGCTACTTTGTTTGTTTTCAGTTTGGAAATTATAGCTGTCGGAAACAGGATGTAAGACCAAAACAGAAAAACCTACTTGGAGGATATCACAGAAAATTGAAAAAAAAACTGTTCTCTACACAAGACTTATGGACAGTAGAGGAAAGTAAGATGATATTTTGTTGTTTAGTGCAAAAAATTTGTTTTAGAAAAGGCAAATTTCAGAAAAAAACTGATAATGAAAATAATAATGTATGAGTAATCATGAGGAACATTACAAGAGAATTTGAAATATGTGCCATTCAATGGTCATTTCCATTTCTCTGAATTAAGGAATTATATTTCACTGAACTGGATGAGTAAAAAAAAGTAAATAATCCAACAAAGAAAGCTAAGTGACACTAACGATATAATATTCTACCAGAACTGACAGAAATGAATATGTCTCGAATTGTACCGAAAATCAACGGGTTTCTTGCGCGAAAGAGAATTATCCCGTATTCTGTGTTATGTTTTGAGAACTTAAATGTTGAAGGCAAATATTTATTTTTGCAAGCTTAACATTTTCACTCCACTTCTAAAAACAACTCGATCCCACACTTCATAAGCCAGCATGCTCGTTTACTCAAGAGAAAATGACTCAACAATATTGGCGTAAAATGGCTCATTACTTTGATGTCGTATAATTATTTTACCAATTAAGCTGCAAATATTATCATTTCTCATTTTATCGGGGAAAGGTGCGCCATATAAATAACATTTACCAACATACATAAAGAAACTGTAACAATACAGTTACAAGATGTTTTAAGTATTATTAGCCAGGGTACAAAAAACAATATGGCTCCTCTTGGGCGTCTCGCACTTGGAGCTTTTCGAAACAAACACCTGTGAAGAGTCTCATGTGAAGCTAATGATCCATCTCTAGACGATCGACGAAAAAAAAAATATCCTTACAGTATGCTGCCCAACTGAAATCAAACCCCAAAAAATCCCGCATTTAACCTTCTATTTCAATCTACAACATCAAGGAAATATTTACACCAAAATCAAAAGCTCATACCAACATTTGGCATCAGAATTTCAAAATTTTTGCTGGAACTTAATATAAATTTCGGACACCATTGAACGAGTACACCGTATCGATGTACCACATGCTCATTCAAACACTCTGTATATCAATTAATCCCTTACACGAGGGGCAAAATCCAGTGCATACCCGTAAGAACACAAAAAAATTCGTGAGTGCATTAGGTCTTTTCCCTATCCATGTTCAATCTACACTGACGATCAAAAATGGTGCAAGAATTGCGCAGGCAAGCTGTACATTCTAAATCACTGCTCCTCATCCGACTCCCGGATGTTGCTCCATTTTCTCTGCTGGAAGCATTGCTATCGGTTCTGGCGCTTGACCATTCGAAGAAACCATCGCATTGAAAAGGCAATTACCTGTTTCCGACTCCTCTTCGGTTCTTCAGGGCCTTTGAAATCAAGAAACCTATAACACTTTTAATCCAAAAATATTTAAATCCGAACATTTCATTATTCTTCTAAAACTCAAATTACTTATCTTTGAATCCCATCATGTGGGTATAAAAGGGAATGAACAGGCCTATAAAGCATCTAAACTGCTCTTCGCCTAGCAACAAACAGATTTGAAAACTACCATACACCGACATCAAACCTTCAATTCAGTCACCATCAAACCACCATTGGCAAAAACAAGTGCGTCTACCGAAACAAACAATTTACACTGTTTAAATTCAACCTACACTTAATCCTAAAACTGTCCAAGTCGGAGAGACCGCAGAAGGAAGTTGTTCTCTCTGCGCTCCCGAAACTGACACACCATATTTACACATTTCCTATCTTTTGAGACAGGAGGATCCTCCCACATGCAATGCATATGATTCTCCTTCTCACATGGACATGAGTTTTAGTTGGCACTGTATTGATTATAGCTCATACGAATAAAGTACTACGATGTCTACCGACATGTACACTTTGTCAAATGTCCTGTAACATATCGTATTTTTAGCTCAAAACCCTGGCCGAAGGCCGTAGCTTATGTCATGCGCGGCGTCCGTCGTCCGTCCTGTCAACATTTTCTTTAAATCGCTACTAGTCATAGAGTTCTGCAGGATTTAACCCAAATTGCCACAAACATCCTTGGGGAGGAACAAACTCTGTATAAAAATTTTGGCTCTCCCCCCCGGGCAGGAGGCGGGGAATGTGCCCAATAGGAGGAAATAGAGGTAAATCCTATAAATCGCTACTTAAAGTACCTAAGATTCTGCATGGATTGTAACCAAATTTACCACAAACATCCTTGGGGGAGGGGAAACAGAACATTGTATAAATTTTGGCTCGCCCCCCAGGGTCGAGGAGGCGGGCCCCATAGGCTTAATAGAGGTAAATCTTTAAATCGCTACTTGTCCTTAGATTCTGCATGATTGTAACCAAAATTAGCCACAAACCCTTCCTGGGAAGGAAAACAGAACTGTATAACCAATTTTGGCTTCTGGTCCCCGGGGCAGAGCGGGCCCAATAGGGAAATAATGGTAAATCCTTAAAATCACTAGTCAGTAGAGTTCTGAATGAAATGTAACCCAACTTTGTCACAAACATCCCTTGGGAAGGGGAACAAACTGTATAAATTTGCTCTGTCCCCGGCAGATAGCGGGGGCCCAATAGTGGTAATTATGTAAATCCTTTAAATCGCTACAGTCATAGAGTTTGAATGGAATGTAACCCAAATTGCCACAAACATCCTTGGAAGGGAACAAACATTATAAATTTTGGCTCTGATCCCCCGTCAGAGGCGGCCCCCAATAGGGGAAAATAAGTAAATCCTTTAAACTGCTACTTCGTAAGTTCTAATGAACTTACTAAATTTTGCCACAAAACACCTTGGGAAGTATAACAGAGACTTGTATAAATTTTTGGCTCTGACCCCCCCGGCAGAGGCGGGCCCAATAGCGAAAATTAAGGTAAATCCGTTAAAATCTCTACTTGTCAAGCTCTACAATGAAATGTAACCAATGGCAAAACAAAACATCCTTGGAGAAGGAACAGCTCGATGTAAGGAATCAACCTACACAACCATGGGTAGAGGGTCAAGTTACACAACTTTGGGTAGGGGGTCAATCTACAACATTCGAGGCAGAGAATCAACCTACACAATCCTGGGTAGAAGATCACATTACACAACTCGAGGCAGAGGGTCAACCTGTCAATATGGAGTCCACAACATCCAATCTTACATATATGGAGTCATCATCCATTCTACAACCTGAGGCAGAGAATCAACTTACAGATATGGGATGCCCATCATCCAATCTGCAGTCACCTTCAGATGAACACCCTATAGATGGGGAATCATTTTCATCTTTCCTACAGTCCATGGTAGATGACCCATTTACACCTATGGTGTTACCTTCGTCATCACAACTAAAGTTTGATACACAGTCAAAAGATAAACCCAACGAACATCCTATAGAGCCACTAATAAAAGTAATAGTGTTAAATTAGGAACAGGAGGAACAACCTTCTAGTGATATTGATGAAGATAGTGGATCTGAATATCAGCCTGGGTCAGATTTAGGGAGTGTCACAGATCAAGATCAGTCTGATGGAGACTTTGAAGAACCAGTTACTCTTGAGTGTAGTGAATCAGATGGTGAACTTAGTGACACATTTTCAATGTTAGACCAGCCCACTTATGTAATAGACAAGGAACAGAAGACACACAAAGTCAAGAATGACCACATTAGAGATGTAGATGACAGTGAAGATGTTTTAGATGAAGAAGAAATATTAAGAGACAAGAACAACAAAGGTCTTTACATCAAAAAGATTTCAAAATCTAAAACAACTAAAACAGGAAAATTCAAAAAACATGATCGGGTCTACAACAGTTACCAATATTGTGAAATTTGTCAGGTGAAAGTGTCAAACTTTTCGCAACACTTGGAGAGAAACAAAGTAAAGCATCGATCTTCAGAAGAAGTAAATATGGGTCATGTCCAAAATGTTATCTATGGATAGCAAAAAGATTAATGTTAAAACATCAAAGGCGGTGTACAGCTAAGAAGACAGGAGATCAGACCACTGCAGAAACTTCTTCAGCATTACTAACACAATCAGATGTAATTGCACAAAGAATATGTAGTGATGCAAGCAAAAGTCTGGTGAAAGGTGTGTTTACGGTATTGAAGAAGGATGAGGTTGGAACAGTCATCAGAAGTGACCCATTGATCATTCAACTCGGGAATGTTTGGATGGCGAAAAACGTGGACAAGTTAAAACGTGGAGCTTACACATCTGACATTATGAGACTTGTTGGGAGATTGCTGATAAATCTAGGAAATTTGAAACCTCCCAAAGACTATGAAGGAGACCTGTGGGAGTATTTAAAACCTGAAAACTTTGACACATTAGCAGAAGCTACTCTTCTCACGGCTTCACCTATGTCTTCAAAAGATGAGGAAGACCTCCTTAAACCAAGTAATGCAATCAAACTCGGTTATGATATTAAGCGTATCATCAACTTTAAAATAGGTCTATCAATCATGAAAAACGATGACAAGTCAAGAGAAGAGGCAGAAAATTTGTTGAAAACCATGTCAATATTTTGGGGAACTAAAGTGACAAAACTAGCAAGGGTCCTATTAGAGAGGAGGAAGTATAGTAAAAGACATGAGTTACCTCTTCCGGAAGACATCAAAATGCTTACTGAATTCCTAAAAAATAATCCATCAAGGATCTTGAACTGGCGGAAACAGATGCTGCAATATTCAAAAATGTTGCCGAATTAATTTCAGCAAGACTTCTGACCTATAATAGGAGGAGAACAGGAGAGCTGCAGGCCATAAGGTATGTCCTTGAAAGATGACTGTTGCTAGCATATTAATGATAAATAGGCAAGACTTTTTTGTGTGAGAGAGAAAGAAAGTAGTCATAGAAATGTCTAATCAAATACTTTTCAAGGGCTTGCAATTTATTAATGCGATTCATGAAGTTGTGGGCTGACCGATTTTTCTTAGGGTTTATGTTCTCTCCCAAACAAAGACTTGTTAATACTGTTGACATGTAATGATACAATAACTCAATTTATTATCATTGACAAGTGAAATAATACAGTATGTGAACATTGTTGGGTTGAAATATGTTCAGTTTATTGATTTGTCTGAGTGAGTAATGTCTTAATACATTGCTACTTTTTTGTTTCAGTTTGGCTGTCGGAAAACAGGATGTATAGACAAAACAGAAAACCTACTTGGAGATATCACAGAATTTGAAAAAAAAAACTGTTCTCTACACAAGAGCTTATGACAGTGAGAGGAAAGGTAGATTGATATTTTTGTGTTTAGTGCAAAATTTTGTTGAAAATGGCAAATTTCAGAAATAATTGTTTGAAAGTTCCTTCTAAATTATCTTGATTATGCAGACTAACTTTTAAACTGTACTTGTCCACTTTTTGTAGAGGACATATTGAAAATAATTATAACTATATGTGCAGAATTAGATATTAAAAACATATTACAATATCAACACTACTGAAAATTGTTTCAATCACATTTATTGCAGACTGGGAGAGGGGTACCCTTTCTGATCCCAGAAGATTGTTCTCCAGGCTTAAGGTATCTGACAAACGCAGACGTTCGGGCATCAGATGGAATACCTCCAACAAATTAACTTAACAAGATTTACAAGAACCAATATGACTTATATCAGACCTGTCTATAAAGACAATCCAAAGGACCAAGATAAAATAGTCTTTATTACCAAATATCCTTTATTCTCATTTTAGATGTACAAGTGATGCACTGGAAAAGACCCAAATTGCCAAAATCTTGCTTTTGCAAGATTGCGACATGATCAGAAGATTCCGAAACAAGACTCTACAGGAGATACAATTGGCAGGTAAGCTTCAGTTGTTTTTAAACACTATTTATTAATAATGATGAGTAATCATGAGGGAGGACATTACAAGAGAATTTGAAATATGTGGCCATATCAATGTCATTTCCATTTCTCTGAATTAAGGAATTGATATTTCACTGGCAACTGGATGATTAAAAAGAAAGAAATAGATCCAACAAAG
>SAYR01067642.1:102562-113709 GCA_004382745.1 Argopecten irradians irradians | reverse complement strand
ACTGCTCTTCGCCTAGCAAAAACAGATTTGAAACTACCATACACCGACATCAAAACCTTCAATTCAGTCAGCGCATCAAAACCATTGCAACAAAAGGTGGTCTAACCGAAAGCAAACAATACCAACTGTTTAAATTCAACCTACAACTTAATCCCTAAAAACTGTTCCAGTGGAGAAAGACCGCAAAGAGGAAGTTGTTCTCATCTGCGCTCCGGAACTTTGGAGCAGCACATATTTTTACACATTCTATCTTTTGAGAAGGGAGGATGCCTCGCCACAATGCAATTGCATATGATTCTCCTCTCACAGTGGAAGCATAATTTTAGTGCACTGTAATTGATTATAGCTCAATACGAGGATAAGTACTAACGATGTCTCCGACATTGTACACTTTGGGGTCAATGTCGCGTGAAGACAATAATCGTATTTTTAGCTCACCCTGGCCCGAAGGGCCGGTGAAGCTTATGTCATGGCGCGGCGTCCGTCTCCGTCCGTCAACAATTGTTGCTTTAAATCGCTAACTAGTCATAGGTTCTGCAATGGATTGTTAAACAAATTTGGCCACAAAACATCCCTTGGGGGAGGGGAAACAGAAACTTGTTAATCAAATTTTGGCTCTGGTCCCCCCCCGGGGCAAGGAAGGGGCGGGGCCCAAATAGGGAAATAGAGGTAAAGTCTCTATAAATCGCTACTTGTCTAGAGTTCTTGCATGGATTGGTAACCGAAATTTGACCACAAACATGCCTTGGGGGAGGGGAAACAGAGAACTTGTATAAATTTTTGGCTCTGCTCCCCCCAGGGGCAGGAAGGGGCGGGGCCCGCCAAATAGGGGTAAATAGTAGGTAAATCCTTTTTAATCGCTACTTTGTCCTAAGTTCTCCATTGGATTGTAAACCAAAATTAGCCCAAACATCTTGGGGGGAAGGGGAACAGAAACTTGGTATAAATTTTGGCTCTGGTTCCCCCGGGGGCAGAGGGGCGGGGGCCCAATAGGGGAAATAGAGGTAAATCCTTTAAATTGCTACTATACATAGAGTTCTGAATGAAATGTAACTCAAATTTTGCCCAGCAAACCATCCTTGGGGGAAGGGAACAGAAACTTGTTATAAATTTTGGCTCTGGTCCCCCGGGGGTCAGGATGGGGCGGGGCGCCAATAGGGGAATTAAAGAGGTGAAATCCTTTTAAATCGCTTACTAGTCATAGAGTTCTGAATGGAAATGTAAACGCAAATTTGGCCAACAACATCCTTGGGGGAAGGGGAACAGAACATGTAATAAATTTTGGCTCTGATCCCCCGGGTTCAGGAGGGGCGGGGGCCCAATAGGGGAAAGTAGAGGTAAATCCTTTAAATTCGTACTTTGTCGTAGAGTTCTGGAATGGAATGTTAGCTAAATTTGGCCCACAAAAACATCCTTGGGGGAAGTAGAACAGAAACTTGTATAAATTTTGGGCTCTGACCCCCGGGGGGCAGGAAGGGGCGGGGCCCAATAGGGAATTAGAGGTAAATCCTTTAAATCTTCTCTACTTGTTTAGAGCTCTAATGAAATTGTAACCAAATTTGGCAACAAACATCCTTGGAGGAAGGGGAACAGACTTGTATAAAATTTTGGCTCTGGTCGCCTCGGGGCAGGAGGGGCGGGGCCCAAAAGGGGAAATAGAGGTAAAATCCTTTAAATCGTTACTAGTCATAAGAGTTCTGAATGGAATGTTAACGCCAATTTGGCCAACAAACATTCTTTGGGGGGAAAGGGGAACAAGAACTTTTGTATAAAATTTTGGCTCTGGTCCTGCGGGGGCAGGAGGAGCGGGGGCCTCAATAGGGGAAATAGAGGTATCATTTAAATCGCTACTCGTCATAGAGTTTTGCTTTGGATTGTGACCAAATTTAGCATAAAACATCCTTGGGGGAAGGGGAAACAGAACTTGTGGGTAAATTTTGACTCTGACCCCCTGGGGGCAGGAGGGGTGGGGTTCAAATGGGGATTTAGAGTTAATATTATAATTCCTTCAGAAAAGAAACAATGAAACCTGTAATCAGTAATATTACTTGGGCATTACAAACCAGGTGAGCGATACAGGCGCCTCTTGGGCCTGGAGGGCCTCTTGTTTCCCTTAAATGTCAACTTCAGGTTGGATCATTGCTCCATAGAGCAAAATTTTTTTGCTGAAGTAAAGTTTAGGTAATTGACTATCAGGTTTTGGAAAAATAAACGAAGCTGACCTGCATCCAAGGTTCACAGAGTGCGTGCCGAATTGTAGAGCTATGAAAATAATCCCTATGAACATTCAAGCTCATCGAGACCGGGTTGTACTCGTTAAACCACAAAGCCAAATTCTTTCAAATATGTTATGTAAAAATAACAAGAGGCCAGAGGGCCTGTAATCGCTGCACGCTGGTTTGTAATGCAAGTAATGTTCTGAATACAGGTTCATTGTTTCTTTTCTGAAGAAATTTAATATTAACCCTAAATCCCCTATTGGGCCCCCCTCCCCCGCGCAGGGGGTTCAGAGCCAAAAATTTATACAAGGTCTGTTCCCCCTCCCCAAGGATGTTTGTGGGCCAAATTTTGGTTACATTCCATTCAGAAACTCTAAGACTAAGTAGGATTTAAAGGATTTACCTCTATTACCCTATTGGGCCACGCCCCTGCCTGCCCACCCGGGGTCAGAGCCAAAAATTTCTACAAGGTCTGTTCCCCCTCGCCCAAGGATGTTTTGTGGCCAAATTTGGTTACATTCGCATTCAGAACTCTATGACTAGTAGAGATTTAAAGATTTCCTCTATTACCCCTATTAGGGCCACGCCCTCCTCCCGCCCGGGGACAGGCCCAAAATTTATACAAGGTCTTGTTCCCCTTCCCAAGGATGTTTTTGTGGCCAAATTTGTTACAATCCATTCGAACTCTAATTACAGTAGAATTTAAAGGTATTTGACCTGCTATTTCCCCTAGTTGGGCCCCGCCCTCACTGCCCCGGGGGTACGCAAGCAAAATTTATACAAGTTATGTCCCCTTATTCCCAAGGATGTTTGTGGCCATATTTGTTACAATCTCCATTCAGAACTTCTCGACAAGTAGCGTTTAAAGGATTTACTCTATTTCCCTAATTGGTCCGCCCCTCCTGCCGCCCGGGGACAGAGCCAAAAATTTATACAAGTTCCTGTTCCCTTTTTCCAAGGATCGCTCTCTAGTTGGCCATCATTTTCGTTACATTCATTCAAAGAACTCTAGTGACTTAGATAAGCGATTTGAAAGGATTTGCTATGTCCCCTATTGGCCCGCCCTCTCCTGCCCCCTGGGAAACGCGAGTCCAAAATTTATACAAGTTCTTGTCCCACTTCCCCCAAGGATGTTTGGTGGCAGAATTTGGTTACATTTCATGTAGAACTCTATGACTAGTAGCGAATTTTAAAGGATTTTACCTCTATTTCCCTATTGGGACCCCGCCCCTTCCTGCCCAAGGGACCAGAGCCAAAAGTTTATACAAGTTCTGTTCCCCTTTTCCCCAAGGATGTTTGTGGCAGAATTTGGTTAGAATACATGCAGAACTCTACGACTAGTAGCGGGATTTATAGGTATTTACCTTTATTTCCCTATTGGGGGTGGCCCGCCCTCCTGCCCCCGGGGTTTCAGAGCGCAAATTTATTACAAGTTCTGTTCCCTTTCCCCCAGGATGTTTGTGGGCCAATTTAGTTTCATTCCCATTCGGAATCTCTAGGACAAGTAGCGAGTTTTAAAGGATTTACTCTATCACCCTATTGGGTCCCCGCCCCTCGCTGGCCCCTGGGGACCAGAGCCAAAATTTATACAAAGTTTCTGTTCGCCCCGCCCCGCAAGGATGTTTGTGGTCCAATTTGGTTACAATACATGCAGAACTCTAGGACAAGTTGCGATTTATAGGATTTACCTCTATTTCGCCCTATTGGGCCGCCCCTCCTGCCCGCGGGGGGGACAGAGCCAAAATTTTAATACAAGTTTCCTGTTTCCCCTCCCCAAGGATGTTTGGTGGCCAATTTGGTTACAATCCATGCAAGAACTCTATGACTAGATAGGCGAATTTAAAGGAAATGTTGACGGACGGACGGACGGACGGACGAACGGACAGGACGGACGGACGGAACGGAACGGACGGAACGACGGAACGCCCGCGCCATGACCATAAGCTCACGCGGCCTTCGGGCCAGGTGAAAGCTAACAAGAGATCCGCAGAGGATATTGGGCGCCACCAAAAGATGATCTATGTCTTGACAAACGAAAGGAGTGATCTTTTCTCTGCTTTTCAAAACTTTCAGCTACATATTACTACATATGGAGAGATCCTTTGGAGTACTTTGCTTGAGAATACATACAGTAACAAACATACAAAATAGTCAAAATCTCATGATGGCTACCTGTCGGCCCATCTTTTTGACAATCCGTCGAAAATGCAATAGTCACAACTAAGGTCCTAGTGGAACTTGCCATATAAAATTTCAGACATATCACTTCAGGTACTATTCCTGAGATAATATGGTAACAAGCTTCAAACTAATCTAAATTCAAGATAGGCAAGCCTGTCCGGCCATCTTTGTTCACTCGATGCGTGACTAAGTGAATGCAATATGCATAACGCAGGGACACTGAAACCTGCACATAAAATTTGAAGACATAGCACTTTAAGTACTTTTTGAGAAATAGCGGTACAAACTTCAAAATTGGTCAAATCCAAGATGGCGGCCTTGTCGCATATTGGTTTGACAATCAAGTCCAAAATGCAAATGCACAACTAGGGCCTTAGGGGAACCTTACATGTGAATTTGAAGAAGAATTCCCTTAAGACTTTCTTAAGAAATGCGGTACAATCTTTTAAACTCATTAAAAATCCAAGATGCGGCCTGTTCAGCCATCTTGTAGACGCAATCGTCTGAAATTACGATATGCACAACTAAGACCATATGGGGAACGCTGCACGTGCAATTTTGACACAAGATTCCCTTCAGTAACTTTTGGAGATAATAGCGGTTAACAACTTTATTGTCAAATTAATTGCCTTTTCATTTGCCCTTAATACACACATGTCCTTGGAATCCAGAGATAAGTTAATTTGAGTTTAAGAAGATAATCGAAATGTTGCGGAATTAAAGATTTTTGGATTAGAGTATTTCTAGGGCTTTTGATTTCAAAAGCCTGAAGAACCGGAAGAAGAGGGTCTGAATAGATGAATTACCTTTCCAATGCGTGTTGCTTCGTTGTGGTCAAGGGCCAGACGCGATAAGCACAAGCTTCGCAGAGAAAAATGGAAGGCAACAATCTGGAAGTCGGATAGAGATCAGTTGATTAGGTCTGACAGCATGCTGCCGCAACTTTATCACCTATCTTTTGAAGCCGTCAGTGTAAGTATTCAGGGAAAAGTCCTGATGCACTCCTTATGCCATTGTCAATAATTATTACTTGTTTGTACATATAAATACAATCAATCTGACTTGAAAATACATTACACAAATTTGGGCCAAAACCTGTGTACAGTGTAAATTTAAATTACAGTGATGGTCAATTTTGCTCACTCGCGTGGATAGTTTCACTTTCTTACGTAATTATGCCCTCTCATGAGACCGTTTGAGACGATGTTTGACCATGCGAAGTATACAGTTAGAGATTATAACACAGCGTGACAGTCAGCTAAGAAAAAAGGATTTGGATGACACATATAACACTCTCTAGTCTCAGTTTTTTTCAATCACATCCGTGTATGATCTGTTTTAATATAATAAAGAAACTAAATTAATGAGAATGAATTCAGCAAAATATGACAAGTCATGTACAGTTATGAAAGCCCGCCCCGTGTTTTTTTTTGTCAGAAACAAGAAGGCCCATGGGCTTAACGGTCACCTGATGTTAGAAATTATATAATGAAAACAAATTAAGACATATAAACTAGCTAATATGCTGGTCTCCTTGAAGTTGGTCAGTGATTTATAAAATTTCACTTTTTTAGACTATGAAGAGTTATTTGCTTCCATCAAAACGCTGTGAAGCTTTAGAGGTAATTTTTTTGAAATTTTAATAATTTTGACCCTTTTTGGTCCTCGCCCTCTGGTCCCCAAGGGGTTCGAGGACGATATGAATGTAAAATGCTATATCCTTAAGCAATAATTCTTATCAAGTTTTGACTAATTTCCCTACGAAAAATTGGGCAATAATGTTCACAAATATGATATTTTTCCTATATAAACTAAAGTAAATTTAAACTTGACCCCTCCCCGAGGGTAACGTTGAAGACCGTCGAGGTTCAATATAATTCATAATTTTTTATAAAAACAACCTTAAGACCTTCACTTAATTATTTGATTCACTAATAATCCAGAAAATTTTAGAAGATTTTTGGAAGGTTTTAAGCCTATTTGACCCGTTTTTTTGCCGCCCGCGGCCTTCTGCCCCCAGGGTGTCGACCAGGACCAATGTGATATGATATTAAATGCTATCTCAGGCTAATAATTCTAAACCAAGTTTGACCTGCTTTTTCCAATGAAAATTGAAGCAAACCATGCCTCATAAATGTGTTTTCGCCTAATATAAGCTATAGTAAACTTGACGCCTCCCCAAGGGTAAACGCGAGACCTCAGGGTCATATAATTTCAAATTTTTGTAATGGAACCTAAAGACTTTCTATTTATGAAAAAGTATTTTGATTTCTACCGCTATTTTCCAGAATTTCAGAAAGAAGGAATTTTGAAGTTTTAGCCTATTTGACCCTTTTTGGCCCCCTTACCCCTCCTGCCCCAGGGGGTTCCGGCCAGGACCAATGTGGTATTTGATATTTAAAATGCTTATCTCAGGCTAATAATTCTATACCCAAGTTTGAGCGATTTCCGCCAAAGGAAAATTGAGCAAAACATGCTCATAAATGTGTTTTCCCTATAATAATACTATAAGTAAAACTTGACCCCTCCCCAGGGGGTAAAACGCGAGATCATCAGGGTCAATAATAATTCACAATTTTTGTAAGGAACCTTAAGACCTTTTTCTATTTATGAAATATTTGATTCTTAACCATTTCAGAATTTTCAGAGAAGAAATTTTTGAAGTTTTGCCTATTTGACCCTTTTTTAGCCCCACCCCTCTGCCCCCAGGGGGTCGGACGGAACCAATGTGGATATGAATATTAAATGCCAATCTTCAGGCTAATTATTCTTAACCAATTTGAGTCGTTCCAAATGGAAAATTGAGCAAAACATGCTCATAATGTGTTTATTCCCTATAATAAAACTATGTAAAACTTGAACCCCCTGCGCCAGGGGGAAACGCGAGACCCACCAGGGATCATATATAATCACAAATTTTTGTAAAAGGACCTTAAGACCTTTCCTATTTATGAAAAAGTATTTGATTTTCTAACCAATTTCCCAGAATTTCAGAAGAAGATTTTATGAAGTTTTAGCCTATTTGACTCCTTTTGACCCCGCCCCTAAAGTCGCTTGGAGGTCAGTCATAGAAAACTTTGTTAATAGGATTAAATGGCCAATCTCATACTGATAATTTCTGAACAACATTTGACTGCATTTCTATTACAAAATGAAACCAAATAAGCCGGCAAAAATGTGTTTCTTCCAATATAATACTATGTAAACTTAACCCCATCCCCAGGGGGAAACTAAGAGACGCCCCAGGGTATTAATTCAACATTTTTGTAAAGGACCTTAAGACCTTTTATCTATGAAGGTATTTTGATTCTACCACATCTTGTGAGTAGAGAAGAAGATTTTTGAAAATTTTACTACAAATTTTTAGCCACCCTTTTTGGCCCTACCATAAGCCCGCTGGGGGGTGGGGACCAATATAATTCACAATTTTGATTGGCTTAATGCTAAGAAGTTTGTGCAAAATTTCATGAAATTGCTTTCAAAGCAAGTTTTGGAGAAGAAGTTGAAAAATGTAAATTGTGTTTAAGCGGACATACGACGCAGCGAACGGACGACGGACGACGGACGAACGACGGACAAAAGGCGATTAGAACAAGGTTCACTTGAGACTTCGTCTGCAAGGTGACCTAAAAAATGGATCGATATAATCATACACTAATGATACATACATGTAATTTGTGTTAAGGGTTTCTCAAAACTTTCATATGTAAAATTTAAGCCGCCAATTTCACGAAAAAATGATATAAAGTCTGCTCTCAAAAAATAATTATGTTAGACATTATTACTTATATATCAAAAACGTTTCGGTTTAGAATCTATGCCATATATCTCGAAGCGTAAAAAAATTTATAAAGTGAGTTTAAACTAGGAGACATCTAGACTTACCTCGGGTCGGGTCTTGGATAACATAATGAAGTATCGTTCCTTGATATAAATAATGTATTCATTCTTGGGTGGAACTCGTGTGTGCAAACGAAACAGAAAAATAGAAGGTATGTTAGGCTTTTGGCTAAAACGTCAGTGTTGTGAACCTCTATACAGTGACTGACGAATGTAAAGCACCGGGACATTGGTCGCGAATAAATCAAAGTTACATTTGTTAATGTATGTGGTGTGTTCATCAAAAACTGAGGATCACCAGTATTTGATTTACTTTTGTTACCCAATCGATACGACATATTGATTTTTGCCCGAAAGTAAAATGGATGAATTTTGATGCATTAGATTTACCCACAATGGATATGAATATTTCTGGTAAAAACAGGTCTAAAAAGGTGAAAAAGGAAAATTCGGGTGGCATCCTTCGGGCCAGGTGAGCTAAAAATGGCTCATATCTTTGATGGTCGTATAATTTATTTTTATCAATTAGCTGCAAATATTATCATATTCTCATTTTATCGTGTAAAGGTGCGGCATATAAATAACATGCCATACATACATAGAAGAAACTGTAACATACAGTTTACAAGATTTTTTAAGTATTATTAGCCAGGGTACAAAAACAATTTGGCGTCCTCTTGGAAAATTTTCTCCCTTCTGTGGGGCTAATGCATGTCAAACAAGGGTCAAGTATCACGTGATAAATAATTGACCAATGGTAAATCGATAAAAACGAAACTGCTGAAAGCTTATAAACCACTACCGGGAAATTCAAATGACTAAAATTGTTCGTTTGTGAAAAAAGTTGTCTATTGCTGGACTTTTATTTGTGATGTTTTTCATGAAGATTTTCACGTAAAGTAGTATTTAGTTTAAGTTTGGTTTCTGGAATCAAACAATATTTTAAGTCCTTTGCAAAGCGGCTTTAGAAACCGCAGGGGAACGGTAGACCACTTAGTTAGACTAGAAACATTTATACGAGAAGCATTTGCCAAGAAAGAACATCTTGTGGCCGTATTCTTTGACCTTGAAAAGGCGTACGACACAATTTGGCAATATGGAATCATGAACGATCTCCATGATATCGGTATATGTGGTAATTTGCCAAAGTTTATTTCAAATTTTATATCTGACAGGCATTTCAAAGTTCGAACGGGTTCAACTTATTCAGAAACAGAAACACAGGAGATGGGCGTCCCTCAGGGTGGTATCCTGTCCGTCACACTTTTTGGATTAAAAATTAACAGCATAACTAAATGTCTTGGCCATGGGTCTCTGTTTGTGGATGATTTCTTGATCTGTTACAGATAAACAAAACATGCACACTATAGAACGACAACTACAACAATGTTTAGGCAAATTACAAAATTGGGCTGACGAAAATGGCTTTAGATTTTCAAGATCAAAAACTGTCTGTATGCACTTCTGTCAAAAACAAAAACCACACAATGATCCTGACCTCACACTCAATGGAATTAAAATTCCAGTAGTTGAACAAACTAAATTTCTTGGACTATTTGATTCGAAACTGTCCTTTGTTCCACATATCAAACATCTGAAGGATAAGTGCTCGAAGGCGCTGAACATTCTACGAGTTCTTTCCCATTCTGATTGGGGTGCAGACCGTGAAATGCTTCTACGTATCTATCGGGCACTTATTAGATCAAAACTTGACTACGACTCTATTGTCTATGGATCGGCTCGCAGCTCCTATCTACAGATGCTTGACCCTATACAGAATCAGGGACTGCGTCTCGCACTTGGAGCTTTTCGAACAACACCTGTGAAGAGTCCCCATGTGGAAGCTAATGAGCCATCTCTAGACGATCGACGAAAAAAAATTATCCTTACAGTATGCTGCCCAACTGAAATCAAACCCCAAAAATCCCGCATTTAACCTTGTATTCAATCTACAACATCAAGAAATATTTACACAAAATCAAAAGCTCATGCCAACATTTGGCATCAGAATTTCAAAATTTTTGCTGGAACTAAATATAAATTTCGACACCATTGACGAGTACACCGTATCGGATGTACTACCATGGCTCATTCAAACACCTGATATCAATTTATCTCTACACGAGAGGGCAAAATCCAGTGCATTACCCGAAGAACACAACAAGAGGCCCAGAGGGCCTGTATCGCTCACCTGGTTTGCAATGCCAAGTAATGTTCTGAATACAGGTTCATTGTTTCTTTTCTGAAGGAATTTTAATATTAACCTCTAAATCCACTATTAGGCCCCACCCCTCCTGCCCCCAGGGGGTCAGAGCCAAAATTGATACAAGTTCTGTTCCCCTTCCCCCAAGGATGTTTGTGGCCAAATTTGGTCACAATCCAAGCAAAACTCTAGGACAAGTAGCGATTTATAGGATTTACCTCTATTTCCCCTATTGGGCCCCACCCGTCCTGCCCCTGGGGGGCCAGAGCCAAAACTTATACAAGTTCTGTTCCCCTTCCCCCAAGGATGTTTGTGGCCAAATTTGGTTACAATCCATACAGAACTCTATGACTAGTAGGGGATTCACGCCGCTTCGGGCCAGGTGAGCTAAAAATTTCGGGAAGTGCATTAGGGCTTTCCCGACCATGTTCAGATCTACACTGACGGATCAAAGATTGGTGATAATGTTGCGGCAGCAAGCTGTACATCTAATCACGTCCTGCTATCCGACTCCGGATGTTGCCTCACCATTTTCTGCTGCGGAAGCATGTGCTATCGGTCTGGCGCTTGACCATTTCGAAGAACATCGATTTGAAATGGCAATGATCTGTTCGCGACTCTCTTTCCGGTTCTTCAGGCTTTGAAAATCAAGAAACGCTAGAACACATTAATCCAAAATATTTTAATACGAACATTTCGATTTC
>SAYR01067642.1:71286-98593 GCA_004382745.1 Argopecten irradians irradians | reverse complement strand
CTGACGATGTAACACCGGGACATTGTCCGAATAAATCAAAGTTACATTTGTTAATGTATGTGGTGTGTCATCAAAACTGAGATCACCAGTATTTGATTTACTTTGTTACCAATCGTACGACATATTGATTTTTGCCGAAAGTAAAATGGATGAATTTGATGCATTAGATTTACCACATGGATATGAATATTTCTGTAAAAACAGGTCTAAAAAGGTGAAAAAGAAAATCGGGTGGCATTCTTATTATATAAAAAGAAGAGTTGAAAACTCAATTACAATTCAACCAAACTCCATCTGATTTTATACAGTTGATGAGATTGCCTAAAACATTAACTAATAAGGATTTTGATATACTTTTAGGTTGTGTTTACATTCCTCCTGAAAACCCGAAATATTCATCAGCCGATTGTTTTGAAGAAATTAAAAACGAAATGATTGATATTGCTGACGGTAATTGTAAATTTGCTTTTGTTGGTGACTTTAATGTCAAAACACAATGTAATAATGATTATATACAGCCTGATGATACTCTTATTGATGTTTTAGATATCAATTCTAATGATGAACTCTATAAATACTTTTATTATCTACAAAATCTAAGTGATGCTGGTATTTCGTTACAGCGAACAAGTCAGCGTAAAGGAAGAATTAATAGTTTTGGCTATAAACTTCTAGAGTTTTCTAAAAATAATAATATATTCATGGCTTATAGAATTTGAAAAAAATATATATATATTCAGGTTACATAAACTTTTTTCTATCGGCAGAGGATTTGCTTTAATATATATATTCAGGTTACAGCAACGTTTTTCTATCGACAGAGGATTTGCTTTAGTCAGCCAATATAAAAAAAAATCCAATGAGTCCCTGAGTGTCACCGATCAGTGTGGGACACATTTGAACAGCTTTATTATTTTCTAGGGTTAGGGTTAGGATTATTTTTTATAATTATTTTATTTTTCAAGACATTTTATAGAACATAGACATAATAACAAGCATATACACATTCACTCCGACATACCATATACATTAATACATGTATATTAATTGCAATCATTTTGAAGTTACATCATTCATTACATAGATTTATACCATTCACACGTATATTGTAAATCATATTGTATAGTAGTTACATATTTCCTTATACTAATACTTACATGCATACAATAGATACACATACAAGCATACTTACAAAGCATACATGCACAGGTACATATAATAGTGTTGAAGTTATATACATATATGACATACATACATATGAACACACACTTTCACACCCTTGTATACCTTCACACTTCTTAACTAATAAAAAGGAAAGAAAATCATCTTTTTTATTCTCAATATACTCAAAACATTAAATTTGGAGAGGGATCATCAGCCGATTGTTTTGAAGAAATTAAAAACGAAATGATTGATATTGCTGACGGTAATTGTAAATTTGCTTTTGTTGGTGACTTTAATGTCAAAACACAATGTAATAATGATTATATACAGCCTGATGATACTCTTATTGATGTTTTAGATATCAATTCTAATGATGAACTCTATAAATACTTTTATTATCTACAAAATCTAAGTGATGCTGGTATTTCGTTACAGCGAACAAGTCAGCGTAAAGGAAGAATTAATAGTTTTGGCTATAAACTTCTAGAGTTTTCTAAAAATAATAATATATTCATGGCTTATAGAATTTGAAAAAAATATATATATATTCAGGTTACATAAACTTTTTTCTATCGGCAGAGGATTTGCTTTAATATATCTATTCAGGTTACAGCAACGTTTTTCTATCGACAGAGGATTTGCTTTGGTCAGCCAATCATAAAAAAAAATCCACTGAGTCCACTGAGTGTCACCGATCAGTGTGGGACATAAAAACAGCTTTATTATTTTCTAGGGTTAGGGTTAGGATTATTTTTTATAATTATTTTATTTTTCAAGACATTTTATAGTACATAACATAATACAAGCATATACACACTCACTCCGACATATCATATACATAATACATGTATATTAATTGCAATCATTTGAAGTACATACATTCATTACATAGATTTATACATTCACACGTATATTGTAAATCATATGTATAGTAGTTACATATTTCCTTATAAACATACATACTTACATGCATACATAGATACATATACAAGCATACTTACAAAGCATACATGCACAGGTACATATATAGTGTTGAAGTTATATACATATATGACATACATACATATGAACACACACTTACACACCCTTGTATACCTTCACACACTCTTAACTAATACACAAAGGAAAGAAAATCATCATTTTTATTCTCAACTACACATCAAACATTTAAATTTGGAGAGGGGGTGAGAAAAAGAGGAAAGAAAGTTTCACACATGCATGTTAAATTTTTATAGCTACATTTCAATAAAATGTTTCCATTTTCTCCAATTATTGTCAAATTTCCTTTTTATGTTTTCATTTTTATAATATGTGGTAAATTTCACAGTATTGAAATGATCTTTAATAGCATTGATAAGGGCATCAAGACTTAAGAATTTATGTAGACATCTACTTTTAAATATATAGTGTTTAATTAGAATATAATTTCGTTATCAACAATGTTAGGTACAGGAGACAATATTCCAAAAAGAAATGATTCTTTATTTAAAACAACAGGAATAAATAGAATGTCACACAGATTTTCAAATTGCTGTAATAGCTTTTGTACTTCACAACATTCTCATATACAGTGAATAATAGTTTCTCTTTCCTTATGACAGAGTGAACATAATGGGCTAGGATACAACTTTGTTTTGTAAAGAAAAGTATTCGTTACTAAAATATGGTGTATAATTCTAACCTGAAACCATTGTAGTTTGGAACTTTTTGTGACAGAAAAGGGTATTTTAAATATTTTTTTGCCATTTCACATTATCAAATTCAAAATCAAAATATTCATTCCATTTCTTGATATCATTTGGAGTGGGAGGTGGTGAAATTAAGCATTTGTGGAAATCTTTAGACCCCTTTTTATTCATAAAAAACATTTCTAATAGATGTGGCAAGAAAGGTTGGGCTAGCCTTTTCATTTGAAAATTATACTTTTGAAGAAAGCGTTTCACTGCAGTAACTACACCATGATACTGAAGGAAATTTGTATTAATCCTGAAATGTTGAAAAAATTCATCAAAAGAATAAAAAAGTCATATCATCATTGTTTTTAACAAGGTCGTTGACTGTAAAAATTGCTGCCTTAAACCAATTTAGATAAAAAAAACAATTATTTCCAACTTGAATATCATTATTATACCATAGCGGTGTTTTCAAGATAAAATCCTGTGTAACATTTCTCAGAAACATGGAGTTATTCATTCTGACCCAGGCTTTAAAAACATCTTTCCAAAACTTATTTTTGCATGAGGAGGCACAGACACAAATGAATTCTTTGCCACAATTTTGTAATTTATTTAAGTCTATAGTAGTATTCAGAAGCAAGTTCCATTTACTATAAGACTGAAATATTCTTCTTACCCAGCCTAATTTTAGTGAATCAATAAAAGAAAGTACACCAATCATTTTTAACCCGCCTTCTGTGTAATTTTGAATAATAACACTTTTTAGGATTAGGTTAACCCTTACCCATTCATACAAAAGGGCAGGGAAAAAACATACATAACATACAGTAGATTTAAACAACAACTTAAACAATTAGCAAGCCTTTCTTCAGACTTTTTAATAAAGAGGCATAAATTCTGTAGAAATTGTACATCATTAGAAGACAAAAGTCGTTCCAAATTTTCAAAGAATCTTTCTCACTGTAAAGTTTACGGAACACTTAAATTGAAGTTGGTTTCATCCTCAATGCCGTTACAAAATATGCATAACACCAGAAGACGGGGAATCTTTTTAGTGATAGAAATTATTTACCGTTACAGGTTCTGCTAAATAAATATTACAAGTTTTGCTGGATTAATATTCATAAAATTGCCCACCAATGAACAAGCGTGTCCAAGTTATCGGTCACTTGTGTAAGAGAAAAACAAAACGAAAACTAATGGACACAGAGACAGTCTAGCGTTACATCTACTTGTTAGTCAGCCACCACGTGGACCGAGACAGAAGACAGTGCTGTACAATGTAGCCGATTTTGAAATGTGGTCTTTAACTATCACTCCGAGGAAACGATGGTCTTAGTCAATTTTTTCAACGTAATGGAAAATTGGTTATTAAATTTTAAAAGCCATCGTAAAGGGGAATGTTAAAGCTTTAAAAAACATTGGAAATTTCTGAAATATGTATATATTTATTTAGACGTAAGGATGCCTTACGATCACATTAAATATGAAAAAGATTATCAATTATTTATATTTCATATTGTATTTTATAATGAATGGTTCCCGACTTTTCTATATTTTCGATATGACTCAACTTTTCACCGTTTGCCGACGGTACACACATATCTCAGGTTATCTTTGCCAGCGTAATACTGTGATACCGTGACACTAGGGGACTGTACTACCGCGATCCGCGGAGGACCGCCCGCTTTGAAGATCCGTGATGAAATTATCGCCGCGGATCATGGTGACATGGAGGATCACCGTGATCATGAGGGGTCGCGGAGACGCCGCTTTGAAGTTTCTCGGTGGCAATTCATGGTGATATGTCACCGCGATTGTCCCCCTCGAGAGATAAGCCGACGCGAGGTTAGCACAACATTTTGAGAATTTTAATGGTCTGATCTGTATGTGGATCTCTTTGCATACGACTTACGCTTCAAATTTTGCTAACAGTGTTAGAAGACACAGTCTACGGTGGTTATGCAAGTAAAATAACCGTCCATTCTGAGAATAGACAGAAACGTTTTATTCATATTTTTGTACCCTCGCTATGCTTGATATGGGTAACTTCAGTAACCCTAATCCGGTTCCCTCCTGTGGATAACTATCATCAGGTGAAGGGAGGTGAAACATCCTTCGGAGTGAAAACTTTTCTCTGAAATTTGCAGAAAGAAAACAAGTTTAAATCAATGTGAAAATATATTTTAATTAAAATATTTTAGATGGTTGAAGTATTGTATTTATCTTTGTATATCGATAGGACTATTGCCCATGGTAACACACCAGAATCCAACTATTTACCGCCAAATCATAGACTGTTCCATCAAAATATGCATTTCTATATGCAGACTTCCGAGCTTTATGTTTTTAACATATTTTCTCTTTAAAACGGGAATGACAAGTTTAATGTAAATATAAGCATTGGTTGTCATATTTTTTACATTCATTGGTGTGTATCATACATTTGGTGTTCTACCATATCTATCATGGTGCGCTAACGTGCACCAATGGATATGCTTAAACACCCAGTGTATGTTTCACACCAATGCATGTTAAAAATTTTACAACAAATGCTTAAGTAACATGTACTTGGAAATATAAAAATAAACATTGTGACACCATTATCAAGCTCATAATATGTTCAATTTTGGTTTTTATAACAGATTGACGCAGAAGTTATTCTTACTAATTACCGACAACGAGTTAAGCAAATATGTACCAAAATACGGAAACCGAATTACATTGTTTGCCCATTTGAAGGTCACTGGCAACGCCAAACAAGACATAAATAGAAAAAGAAATCTGGCTGATAGCATTGTCGATGGAATAAATTTAAGTTGAAAGAAGTCGAGTCACAGGAGTGAACACTAAACAAAATGATTAATACAGCAAGGGAATCAGCACGCTAGAAGAAAAAAGGCACTTGAGTCGAATTGGGTTGGATTAACTATGACACAAACACCAAGCAATTTAAGCAGGTCAAAGCATTAGACATTTGACAATAACACAAAGATGTCGCCTGTGTAAAGGGGGGGGGGGGGGTGATACGAAATATTGAGGGCCTTTGCCCCCCATTACGTTTCATCTTCCTACGCCACTACTTTATACATTTGACAATTACACAAAGATGAAGATGTCCTCTGTTTTACAGGCTGTGAGGAATGTTTTCTTCGATAAAACCGGAACATCAGTGCAAGGGAATCTGAATTCGTTTACATTTGAAATGCTCGATTCCTAACTCATAAGCAATTCAATAATGATTGCACAGTTGCAGAGCTATATGAACGGACTAAGGTTAAAATTCCTAGAGTGTATATGGCCACCAAGAGCAAGGTTCCGAGAGTTGATACAATCGTAAGTGTTTTTTTGAAAAATTGTAATTTAATTGCTCATGCTTACAGTTTCTTTGTTTGATTAATTAACGTCCTATTAACAGCTATGGTCATGTAAGGACGGCCTCCCATGTACGCAGTGTGAATATACCGCAGTCTCCCGAAACACGCACCTCGCACAACATACACGCAACACACCGCATACATGGGAGGCCGTCCTTACATGACCATAGCTGTTAATAGGACGTTAATTAATCAAACAAACAAACGCAGTGTGTTGCGTGTATGTTGTGCGAGGTGCGTGTTTTAGGAGACTGTAGTATATTCATGTAGTGTCTTCTTATATAGTGGAACTGTTGCCCTTTTCATAGTGCTACATCACTGAAGCATGCCGCCGAAGACATCAAGCAACACACCCCACCCGGTCACATTATACTGACAACGGGCGAACCAGTCGTCCCACTCCCTGCATGCTGAGCGCCAAGCAGGAGCAGAAACTACCACTTTTATAGACTTTGGTGTGTCTCGGCCAGGGGACAGAACCCAGAGCCTTCCTCGCAAGGGCGAACGCTCAACGCAAGGCCAAAAATGAGGCGGTGCCAAGGAAGGCATTAGGAAAGATAAAGTCAGTTAGGAAGAAAAGAAAAGATAAGATCCTAAATTTAGTCGCCTTTTACGATCATGCAATAGGGGCAGCAGGTTACAAAAATGTATGAAGCTTCAATAAATGTATATCAGAAAAACATATTTCTTGTACCTTTTAACAAATTAACAAAGTCCTATTCTATTATGTAAAGTTAGTCCTCATTATTCAGGCCTGTGCGTCATCAGGCAGAAAATCATCAAAACCGTTGTTCATAAGTCCTTTATTTTCATTCTACTTTCAGTTTCCCGTTTGATCTATATCAAACCAGATGGGAAATATCAGGCTATATACTCGAATCTGGTCAAGTGTATGAATATTTAACGTTTCCACCGCGTAACTGACAATGTTTACAATGTATAGTTACGCCTATACATAACGGTCAAATTATTCAAAAAGTGGTTTTAAGTTGCGCGGTCTGTGAAATTCAATAGTATTATCGAGTTGAAAAAATAACATGTATTGAAAACAGCATCGCGTATTTTTCATTTGTTCGTTTGTTTCAAACCGTTTTGTGTTGAACTATATTCAAAAGCTTATGCTATTCCGTTTATTGAATTTGATGACGTCACCACTAGTGTAGGAGATCCTCCTCTCTCAATAAATAGGAATGTGTTAAATATGTGTCCAATTCGGAGCCGAGAGAGAACAACTTCCTCTATGCGGTCTCTCCGACTGGACATATTAGGATTAAGTGTAGGTTGTATTTTATTGTTTGTTTCGGTAGACCATCTTTGTTGCCAATGGTAGTTTCAAATGTGTTTGTGATAGGCGAAGAACAGTCTTAGCTGCTTTATCGGCCTTTCATTCCCCTTTGTAACCAATGAACTGGATTTTGCCCTCTCATGTAGAGATAAATCGATACCAGGTGTTTGAATGAGCCATGGTGGTACATGTTTGTTTGTTAGAGTTTTACGGCCCATCGACAACTAAGGTCATTTAGGGCCAAACTACAAGTCATGCATTAATATCAGGATAAGAAAAAGCAAGTAAGGACTAAAACACAGATTGTAAACGTTAATTTGATAAAAAAAAGGTTTGCATGGGATAAAATAAATTTGGCTAAAACACATGAGAAAACTCATGCACAATGTTGATGAAACGATGAAATGTTGAGTTGATACGATGTATGATGAGAAAACGTTCATATTTTGCTTAAAATACCGATCTCTTTGAGATAATTCAAAATACGATTATGTCTCACGGCATGAAACAAAGGAAGTACATACGATACCGTGTACTCGTCAAAGGTGTCGAAATTTATATTCGTTCCAGCAAAAATTTTGAAATTCTGATGCCAAATGTTGGTATGAGCTTTTGATTTTGTGTAAATATTTCTTGATGTTGTGGATTGAATACAAGGCTAAATGCGGGATGTTTGGTGTTGGATTTCAGTTGAGCAACATACTGTAAGAACAATTTCTTTCGTCGATCGTCTAGAGATGGCTTATTAGCTTCCACATGGAGACTCTTCACAGGTGTTGTTCGAAAAGCTCCAAGTGCGAGACGCAGTCCCTGATTCTGTATAGGGTCAAGCATCTGTAGATAGGAGCTGCGAGCCGATCCATAGACAATAGAGCCGTAGATAAGTTTTGATCTAATAAGTGCCCGATATATACGTAGAAGCATTTCACGGTCTGCACCCCAATCACAATGGGAAAGAACTCGTATAATGTTCAGCGCCTTCGAGCACTTATCCTTCAGTAATTTGCCTAAACATTGTTGTAGTTGTCGTTCTATAGTGTGCATGTTTTTTATCTGTAACAGATCAAGAAATCATTCACAAACAGAGACCCTTCCTTAGATGGGCCAAGACATTTAGTTATGCTGTAGCGATAGAAGTGAACGCTTTTGTGAAAATTTTTGATGGGGTCATCAAGGTTCAAAAATTTATCCTCGATGAGCTCTCTGCGCACAGGTTATTAAATTGAACCCAGTCCGCTTTATGTAGATTCCAATGTAGATTCCAACGAGGAATAGGCTGCTCAAGGTTTGTTGCCCCTATGTTTTATAGTATAATTGGAAAGTGATCGCTCCCACAAAGATCATCGTTGACCCTCCAATCATAATCCAGAAGAATTGATGGATGCCACAATTTTAGGTCAATGTGGGTAAGCGAGCCAGAGGCAGGGTGTAAATATGTTGTGGCATTGGTGTTATAAAGACAAACTGTTTTATTAATGAACTCTTCGATACGTCTACCTCTATCGTCAGTGCCTGGGGAGCCCCAGAGGCTATTATGGCTGTTAAAGTCACCCATGATAATATATGGCACTGGTAGTTGTGATACCATGTTACTCAGTACATCAAAACTAAATGGAGTATTTGGAGGTAAATATATAGAACAGACTTATTTTTCGGTAAAAAGTTGTGCTTATAGCAACAGCTTGTAAGGTGATATTTAGCTGAATGTGTCTGAAAGGGACGTTTTTATGTACTGTCACCGCCACACCACCTGATGCCCGGCCACCTGTTGGAGTTTTTGTGTATAGTATAAATTGTCTGAGATTTATTGCCTTCAGCTTTATTTCCTGGAGGCAGATAATGGATGGGTTCTTTGTTTATATAAGATGTTTAAGTTCTTCTATGTTTGCTTTAAATCCGCGTATGTTCCATTGTATGATAGTGTTAGTCCCTATGTTGCTCCCTGGGGATAGTTTGTCGGACTGAAAGGACTACTTGAAGTAGGTTGTTTGGTGGCGATAAATGTGCTGTCACCAAACTCGCTGTCGTCCGAAAGAACATCATAGATGTTCCGACCAAGGAGAGAGTCATCTAATCCCTTACTGGGTTTGTTGTTTATTGCCGGGAGCCTGACTAGATTTACCTTTTGGTTTTGGTCTGCCGTTACTCCTGCGGTGGTGTATTTGCTGGTCGCTTGGCATTATCAGGGAGCTTTTTAACGTCAATAGACGGTGAAGATAAAGCTATGGTCATGTAAGGACGGCCTCCCATGTATGCGGTGTGTTGCGTGTATGCTGTGCGAGGTGCGTGTTTTTGGAGACTGCGGTATATTCATGTTGTGTCTTCTTGTATAGTGGGACTGTTGCCATTTTTATAGTGCTACATCACTAGAGCATGCCGCCGAAGACACCATGCAACACGCCCCACCCGGTCACATTATACTGACAACGGGCGAATTAGTCGTCCCGATCCCTGTATGCTGAGCGCTAAGCAGGAGAAGAAACTACCACTTTGATAGACTTTGATGTGTCTCGGCCAGGGGACAGAACCAAGAGCCTTCCTTCCTCACAGGGGCTAACGCTCAACTCAAGGCCAAAAGTGAGGCCACATCATACAACTCACATTAACAATAGATACATATTAAGCTTTGTTTGTTGTCTCACAGGATGGGTAGAAGCTTTCCCTCTTCCTACAAAGGAAGCTGTCAATGTTGCACACATTATTATGACAGAATTTTTTCCACGTTTTGGTTGCCCTCTGCATATTGTCTCTGACAATTTCGTTTGTTTGACTCTTACAATGGAAAGGAATTTGTAAACAAAATTGAACATGATGTCTTGACTTATCTAAACATCAATCACATCACAACTAGTTTTTGCAACCCAACAGGTAATTCCAAGGTGGAAAGAAGCCACAGAACACTGAATGGCATTTTATCAAAACTTTTACTTGAAACTTCAAATGACTGGGATGAAAACATACCCCATGCATTAGCTAGCATGAGATTTCATGTTAATGAAACTTCAAAATTCAGTCATTTCTATCTGTTATATCACAGAGACCCAGTATTGCCTCTTGACACACTTTTGAAACCACGTAGGAAATACCAAGGTGAAGATTTTCACAAGCACGTAATCCAAGATCAACACATCACAATGACAAGAGTTGTTAAAATCTCAAAGCAGCTAAAACTAAACGCACAGAACAAGCTAACAACACTTTACAAGAACCGTCATTTAAGGTAAATGACGCAGTCTACTTGCGAAATCACCAACGCAACACCAAACTTGAACCAAAATGGACACCACACTATCGCATCATAGAACAAACATCTCCATCCACATTTATCATTAACAAGAGGCCCATGGGCCTAAACGGTCACCTGAGTTAGAATATATAATTAAACAAATAATGAAACAAATTAAAGACATATAAACACTATATGCTGGGCCTTGAAGTTGGTCAGTGATTTAAAAATTTGACTTTTTAGACTATGAAGAGTAATTGCTTCCATCAAACCTGTGAACTCAGAGGTATTTTTTGAAATTTTAATCATTTTGACCCTGTTTGGTCCGGCCCCTCTGGTCCCCCAGGGGGTCTTCGAGGACGGATATGGATGTTAAAATGCTATATCTTAGGCTAATAATTCTAATCAAGTTTGACTAATTTCCTACGAAAATTGGGCAAATAATGTTCACAAAAATGTTTTTCCTATATAAACTAAAGTAAACTTGACCCCTCCCCGGAGGGTAACGTGAGAGCCCAAGGTCATATAATTCACAATTTTTATAACACACCTTAAGACCTTTCCATCTATAATTATTTGATTCTACTATATCCAGAATTTTAGAAGATTTTTGAAGTTTTAGCCTATTTGACCCTTTTTTTTGCCCCGCCCCTCTGCCCCCAGGGAGTCGGCCAGGACCAATGTGGATATGATATTAAAATTCTATCTCAGGCCAATAATTCAAACCAAGTTTGACTCATATCCTATGAAAATTGAGCAAAAAATGCTCATTAATGTGTTTTTCTTATATAAACTATTGTAAACTTGACCCACTCCCCAAGGGGAAACGTGAGACCCCAGGGTCATATAATTTACAATTTTTATAAACAAACTTTAAGACCTTTTCATCTATAAAGTGTTTTTGAATATACCATTTCCAGAATTTTAAAAGAATATTTTTGAAGTTTTAGCCTATTTGACCTTTTTTGGCCCCGCCCCTCTGCCCCGAGTTGGTTGGACTGGACCAATATGGATTATTATTAAAATGCTATCTCAGGCTAATAATTCTAACCAAGTTTGACTCGTTTCCAATGAAAATTGAGCAAAAAATTCTCATAAATGTGTTTTCCCAATATAAACTAGAGTAAACTTGACCCCCTCCCCAGGGGCAAACTAGAGACCCCAGGGTCATATAATTCACAATTTTTGTAAAGGACCTTAAGACCTTTCTATCTATGAAGAGTATTTGATTTTACCACGTCTGATAGTAGAGAAGAAGATTTTTGAAATTGTACTCAATTTTACCCCTTTTGGCCCCTCCCACAGCCCCCTGGGGGGTGGGGACCGTATAATTCACAATTTTGATTGGCCTTATGCCTTAGAAGGTTTGTGCAAAATTTCATTGAAATTGCTTCGGCAGTTTTGGAGAAGAAGACGAAAATGTAAATTGTTTACGGACATACGACGCACGACGGACGACGCACGACGACGGACAAAAGGCGATTAGAATAGGTCACTTGAGACTTCGTCTCAGGTGACCTAAAAACCAGCTAGATGGCTTCATACACAAAACACACGCGAAACATTTACAGCCAGCAAAACTTGAATGGGATATCCCCAAACCAAACAGTACAGACAGACCTACTCGCAAAGCACATTATGCTTGTCCGCCCTCCAGCGATGACGGAAGCGACAGTGACACAGACAATGACATTCCTCAACCACCACCAAACCGTCCCCGCACAAAAACACAAGTTCGAAAAAACAACCCACAAATTGTAAATCGCACTAAACACCAACGTGACAATTCCTAAGATGATGAACCTGTTCCCCACATGGAACTTTGCAGTCACAGACATAACAAGAAATCCCAGAGGGATCTTGGCGCCCACCAAAGAAAGATCTATGTCTGACAATGGAAAGAGGGATCTTTTCCCTGCTTTTCAAACTTTTTCAAACACATGACATATAAAATTTGAGACAGATCGCTATAGTACTTTCTAAGAAATAGTGGTAACAAACTTCAACAATGAAATCTAAGATGGCGGCCGGTTGGCCATCTTGTTTACCGATCAGTCCCGAAAGGCATTATACATCAGTCCTAAAAGGTACTATGCACAACTAGGGTACAAGGGGAACCTACACATAAAATTTGAGAAAGATCCCTTCAGTACTTTCTGAGAAATAGCGGTAACAAACTTTAACAATCAAAATCCAATATGGCCGTCGGTCGGCCATCTTGTTTACCGATCGGTCCCAATTAACAATATGCACAACTAGGGTCCTTGGGGAACCTTCATATGAAATTTGTAAACGATACCTTCAGTACTTTTTGAGAAATGGCGGTAACAAACTTTAACTATCAAAATCCAAGCCATCTTGTTGACCGATCGGTTCCAAAATGCAATATGCACATCTAGGGTCCTAGGGAAACCTATATATGAAATTTGAGAAAGATCCCTTCAGTACTTTTAGAGTAATAGCGGTAACAAACTTTAACTGTCAAAATCCAAGATGGCCACCTGTCGGCCATCTTGTTGACCGATCGGTCCCAAAATGCAATATGCCCAACTAGGGCCCTAGGGGAACCTATATATGGAATTTGAGAAAGATCCCTGCAGTACTTTTTGAGAGATAGCGGTAACAAACTTTAACTATCAAAATCCAAGATGGCTGCCTGTCGGCCATCTTGTTGACCGATCAGTCCCAAAATGCAATATGCACAACTAGAGTCCTAGGGAAACCTGTACACAAAGTTTGAGAAAGATCCCTTCAGCACGTTTTGAGAAATAGCGGTAACAAACTTTAACTATCAAAATCCAAGATGGCCGCCCCTGTCGGCCATCTTGTTGACCGATCGGTCCCAAAATGCAATATGCACAACTAGAGTCCTAGGGGAACCTACATATGAAATTTGAGAAAGATCCCTTCAGCAATTTCTGAGAATTAGCGGTAACAAGAATTGTTAACGGACGGACGGACGACGGACCAAGGACGAAAGGCGATTTGAATAGCCCACCATCATCAACCATCTGATGATGGTGGGCTAAAAAGCAACAGAACAGCACAAACATCACTTCCATTGACTGCAGCCAGAACAAGGTAGTTCACACCTAGGCAGTAAACATACACAATCATACAAGGCGGCGATGCAACATATGTTAAAGACACACGAAGCATTGCTCAATTTATTACCTTGAACTGTCAATCAATTATTCTCATATACATATATTATGGCCTTATACATTGTAATTAATATACTATATTTTTAACTAAGTATACTTTTTTGTTTTTATTACAGAAAATATAAAATTCGCAATGCGACTGTTAATTCTTTCTTGCTTACTCACCGTAGCAATAGCAATCAAAATTAATGAAAATGTCGTATTTGAAGAAACTGATATAATTTCTTCTACAAAATCCAAATGGTTAATATCATATGCCATAAATTTCAATGACTACCACAGGTTCATCAATGTTATCTTTGATGATATTAATACAGCTTTTACCTTAAAGATGCTCCACCGCTGACAAATGGTAAATTTTCGCTATCAACAAGAGGCCCATGGGCCTTAACGGTCACCTGAGTTAGAATATATAATTAAACAAATAATGAAACAAATTAAAGACATATAAACACTATATGCTGGGCCTTGAAGTTGGTCAGTGATTTATAAATTAGACTTTTTTGACTATGAAGAGTATTTGCTTCCATCAAACCTGTGAATTTAGAGGTATTTTTTGAAATTTTAATCATTTTGACCCTGTTTGGTCCTGCCCCTCTGGTCCCCCAGGGGGTCATCGAGGACGGATATGGATGTTAAAATGCTATATCTCAGGCTAATAATTCTAATCAAGTATGACTCATTTCCTACAAAAATTGGGCAAATAATGTTCACAAATATGTTTTTCCTATATAAACTATAGTAAACTTGACCCCCTCCCCAAGGAAACGTGAGACCCCAGGGTCATATAATTCACAATTTTTGTAAAGGACCTTAAGACCTTTCTATTTATGAAAAGTATTTGATTCTACCATTTTCAGTCATAGAAAGTTTGTTAAGTTTTAGCCTATTTGACCCCGCCCCTAAGTCCCCTGGGGGTCAGTCATAGAAAGTTTGTTAACATGATTAAATGGCCATCTCATACTGATAATTCTGACAACATTTGGCTCATTTCCTATTACGAATGACCAAATAATGCGCAAAAATGTGTTTTCCCAATATAAAATATAGTAAACTTATACTAGAGACCCCAGGGTCATATAATTCACAATTCACCTTAAGACCTTTCTATCTATGAGTATTTGATTCTACCACATCTGTGAGTAGAGAAGAAGATTTTTGAAATTTTACCCAATTTTAGCCCATTTGGCCCCTCCCACAGCCCCCTGGGGGACCATATAATTCACAATTTTGATTGGCCTTATGCCGTAGAAAGTTTGTGCAAAATTTCATTGAAATTGCTTCAGCAGTTTTGGAGAAGAAGTCGAAAATGTAAATTGTTTACGGACATACGACGCACGACGACGGACAAAAGGCGATTAGAATAGGTCACTTGAGACTTTGTCTCAGGTGACCTAAAAACAGGAGCTTTTCTTCAGTGACTAAAGTTACTTACTTTACACCATTACCACCATTGCAGAGTTTGAGCTTCTAATTTTACTTCAAGTTAAAAATATAAAAAAAAATAATTGCATCCCGAAAAAATTCCGTGGCATTATATCATATATGGAATGAAGTACTCAGTGCGCATGCACCAAAAGCATAATGAATTATTTTGTTATTTTTTGTGTTAATTAGACATATATATACACGATATACACGATTAAACACCAATTAATGTTCAATTGATGAATATCATTTATGCTCTGTCGGCGGTGAAGCATCTTTAATACAAAATTCTGTAAATCACACCACACGACCGGAAGTACCTATTATATTTTCACAATTACAAAAAACAGTTAGATCTCTTTACCGCAGAACACGACGACTTGCTATCAACTCTTGCTGATTTTAAATCTCTACATATCACAAAACGATATATTCTTCCCTTTGTAGGTAGTGCACTTAGCTTTCTTTTTGGCACCACATCCGAAAGTGATCTCTCATCTATTAGGACACATATCAATACCATTTCGAAAAATCAACAAAAAATTAAACATGTTATGGAAGCAAACTGGTCTATTTTAAGCGCCACACGATTTGATGTTGAGACTAATCGCCAGAAAATAAATTCACTTGAAGATTCTTTTCACAAATTTAAAGAAACTGTTCTTAGCGGTACGAATTTCTTACACAGAGCCGTATTAAATAATTATTATTTCATCATGACCTTTGCTCATGTATCTTCCTTTATTTCACATTTTAGGCTTATTCTTGAAAATGCAATAATTCACATTCAAAACCTAAAACTTCAACTCAACATGCTCTCATTAAATCACCTTTTACCAAGCACTATCACACCATCTCAACTACAACTAACAATCTTAAGATATTCAAAACAGACTACCACGCACATTAGAGCTCCCATCCAATCCACAATCTAATATCTGGGAATACTATCAATATTTAACTTGTTCTACATTAATAGACTCTGAACAAATTGTAATATTTAACTTGTTCTACATTTGTTTGTTTGTTTGTTTGAGTTTTACGGCCCATCGACAACTAAGGTCATTTAGGGCCAAACTACAAGTCATGCATTAATATCAGGATAAAAGATCAGGGTAAGAAAAGGCAAGTAAGGACTAAAACACATATTGTAAACGTTTATTTGATTTTTGTTTGTTTGTTTGTTTGATTAATTAACGTCCTATTAACAGCTATGGTCATGTAAGGACGGCCTCCCATGTATGCAGTGTGTTGCGTGTATGTTGCGCGAGGTGCGTGTTTTGGGAGACTGCGGTATATTCGTGTTGTGTCTTCTTGTATAGTGGAACTGTTCCCCTTTTTATAGTGCTATATCACTGAAGCATGCCGCCGAAGACACCAGGCAACACACCCCACCCGGTCACATTATACGTTTATTTGATAAAAAAAAGGTTTGAATGGGATAAAATAGTTTTGGCTAAAACACATGAGAAAACTCATGCACAATGTTGATGAAACGATGAAATATTGAGTTGATACGATGTATGATGATGAGAAAACGTTCATATTTTGCTTAAAATACCAATCTCTTTGAGATAATTAAAAATACGATTATGTCTCACGGCATGAAACAAAGTGTACATGTCGGAGACATCGTAGTATTTATCTCGTATGTGTTTAAAATCAATACAATGCAATAAAATATGCTCCACTGTGAGAGGAGTATCACATGCATGGCATGTAGGAGGATCCTCCCCTCTCAATAGATAGGAATGTGTAAAATATGTGTGTCCAGTTCGGAGCCGAGAGAGAACAACTTCCTCTCTGCGGTCTCTCCGACTGGACAGTTTAGGATTAAGTGTAGGTTGAATTTTAAACAGTTTATTGTTTGTTTCGGTAGACCACCTTTGTTGCCAATGGTGTTTGATGGCTGACTGAATTGAAGGTTTGATGTCCGTGTATGGTAGTTTCAAATTCTTTAAGAAAAACACCCTAATGGACAAAGGCTAGAAATACCTTTGTCATTAAAGGTTTTTTCATTGAAGAAAATATTATGATACTATGTATATTATAGAAATAATCAAAAGAAACAAACAATTTTAACAAAGCATGACAAATGTTATGTGACTCGTGCCCTTAACTCAACAATCTACGGCACGCAATCGCCTAGACAAATCAATGAAGCTAGCGCCTTCTACCACTGCGCCATATGCCGATCGTGCGTTCGAGGCCCGGAATAGGGTTTTTTCTTTGTGTTTCTATATTAAGTATTATATTACAATTTAAGTTGATAAGATATTGATGTGAACGCTTTTGGCACAAGCTTTGAAATAAGAAAGATATCATTTTAGTATATCTTGTTGAACATTACGTATGCTATATACAATAGGTCAGAGATTAAATAACAAATGATTATAACTTTTTGAAAGTGTAGAGCTGAGGGACTTTTTCGGAGTCAATGTATTTAATAAGTGTTTAATTATGCTTCAATAAGGTTTAAAATGATTCTTTATTTTAAAACAATTTTTCCAGTTTAAAAATATTAAAAGAAGAAAATGTTTTTCTTTTTGCTCTTATGCGTTTGAAAAACAACAAGTACACAAAATAGCGTTATGAATAGAACAAGAACTACAAAAGAGCTAACTCATTTGGTAGAAAACATTACATTGGTATATCATCAGGGGGTTTGCTTGGGGAAACTGTGGTGATGAAATGCAAGAAAAGATAGAAACAACTAATCTGTAAATTTTAGATAAAGCGTACATAATATATAATAGCATATATACTCATATACACTTATATCATTTATTTTAAAAACGCAAGGTTAGTCGCGATATATTTTAATACTCATGGGATAGTTTTGCTCTAGGAGGCATATGATAACGAGTTATTTCTATTCTTTACGGGCCGCACCTCGAATTGCACCGTGTCCCAGTTCAGTCCCCGGTCCCAGTGCTGCCCTGCAGGTAGGGCGTTAGAATTGTACCTGCTGCCCCTATTGCATGATCGTCAAAAGGCGACTAAATTAGGATCTTATCTTTTTCTTTTCTTCCTTACTGACTTTGATCTTTCCTAATGCCTCTCTTGGCACGCCTCACTTTGGCCTTGAGTTGAGCGTTCCGCCCCTGTGAAGGAAGGCTCCTGGGTTCTGTCCCCTGGCCGAGACACACCAAAGTCTAATAAAAGTGGTAGTTTCTGCTCCTGCTTAGCGTTCAGACAGCAGGGAGTGGGCGACTGGTTCGCCCGTTGTCAGTATAATGTGACCGGTTGGAGTGTGTTGCTTGGTGCTCTTCGGCGGCATGCTTTCAGTGATATAGCACTATAAAAGGGCAACAGTTCCACTATACAGAAGACACACATAAATATAACCGCAGTCTCCCAAAACACGCACCTCGCACAACATACACGCAACACACCGGCATGCATGGGAGGCCGTCCTTACATGACCATAGCTGTTAATAGGACGTTAATTAATCAAACAAACAACACAGGATACCGGTCCCCAGTGAGGGAACAGCTCAGCTGTTTGAATGGCCACCTCATCGTGGTTGCAGTAATTCTCTTTTTTCAAGTCAATTTCCTCAATTGATTGGCTTAGAACTTGCTCGCAAGTACTGAAGCGCTCGCTAACGGCAGTGTAGTTCAAAAACTTTGAATTTTACCGGGAATTTTTAATTAGCAATTTTTGAATATTTTGAAAGTTTACTGAAATAGCGTATCTGTAATGTTGAATATAGGAGAAGTAAGATTACTGCTGTTCATATCCTTACCCGATATACCTATCCAAATGATCTTTAGGATTGGAAAATTTTCACTTGAATTGTTTTAACAATGTATCTAGAACTTTTCGTCCGAAATGCTTCCGCTTCGCCCCACGCGGTTTTGGTCCTACTAGTGACCCGCAACGGAAAAAAATGATCAATGTTTTCAAATCTCAACATGCAAATTTTTTACAATATTATTTTTTGTAATTTTGAAATCATATTAGTTCGGGGGAGAAATAAGATCTCAGGACGAAATGGAGATTGGTGTTTATCACGGCCTTGCGTATGCCACATGTTCGTGTAAATCCACAATGGAAGAAAGACAATCATCTAAGAAAATTTGGATAAACCCTTTGTAAACTGTCAAATAGCGCGTGAGAGACGATAAACATTTTCTAAATGTCAAGCTGGCGTAATCTTCGCACTTACGGCAGTTATAAGGTATGATATATTTACGCACATCCATAATTATCGATAATTTTATAACACATGTATACCATTATCAGATTATATATATAATTAAAGCAGCGTATAGAGGTTGTTTCCAATAAAAAACATTTTAGCCACTGTCCATGCACATGTAGGCCTAACATGGAGCTTGACGTTCTGATATATATAACGTATTCAGTTAAAGCTACGTAATTAAACAGGAAGTTATTTTGGTCCGAATGACTAAAAATGCATACATATAAATGGTTCGTATAACTCGAAGTGAGATTTTTTGGACTATTCATTTTGTGAGATCGATGAAAATGCCGATTTCTTTTTCATAATTCTTCCGTAGAACGGCACTTAAAAAGCTGTTTCCAATCTACACAAACGTGGAGAAGAACGGTTAAATGTTTAGCAATTATCCTGAGTTATATTTTATCAACAAATCATCAGAGATTAGTAATTAAAACTTGCATAAACATACTCCCGATTCTTCACTTGCATTGTTGTGAATCACTCGAGCGAACTACATCTCTACCACCTGGCACAGTCTTACAAAGGGGTGTTCTCTTACGCCAACATATTTATCAACAACAGGTAGGTGTTGTTTTTAGGAAACAATAGGAAGGCAATCTTTATATTCTGTTTCTATAATGCTGTCTTTATTTTCACCTGTAAAGTCACTTGGAGATTTACACTGTATTTCAACAGTATGCATAGGTAAATTGGTGTTTTGGATAAAAATCCTTCAATATTCCGTATTATATAACAACGTAAATTATTAATGCAAGATAATCAGTGCTTTAAATATGCTAAGAATTAATATGGAGCTAAACACATCGTGGTTATTAAGAACGATGCATTCTCTGAGTTCCAAGGTGAAAATAATTTTTTTACAATCTTCTCAATTTTATCAGAAAAAACAGGGTTTTGATCAGTGTATATTCTAATGCTACAGTATTCTTGTTTTGCATGGGTTAGTAGGGCTACATTCTTAGCCAACTTTTCATTTCTTTGACCGTGCACATTAGTCTGCGCAATGATTTCTCTATATCGCAATAGACGTACACCGTGAGTATTTGGTTAGAAAATGAGTGAGAAAAAACAATATCAAAAAGTTTAAATTAATATTGTCGGAAATTTTTGACCTGTTGATTATAGTTAAGTTTGGTAATCTATTGACCCCACACGGACACCAAACACGACATTATGATGTTTTATAAGACCTTGTCATAATATACTACATCTCGGCGGCTTCTTCGATCTATAGTGTATTTTTGATACAAAATATTTTTAGAAAGTCACTTAATAATGTAAAAATACTAAAGTGAAATGAGATTCGAAGCTGTTAACTTAGGGTCTTAACCAATATTCTTTTATGACACATTATAGATGTTTATGTTGCAGAATACTGGCAAAATTTACGTAAGTCCATATGTTGAAGGTCTTGTAAATTCTCAAATGTTGCAAAAACTTTTAGTGCTCAGAATAACATTAAGACTTTTATTATCTCATTTTGTTTAAGAGTTATAGTCCATATAACCAATTTGTATTGTTGATTTGCCGAAATATGAGACTTTCACTTACGCTATCTATATATAACGGACATGGCTTCATACTACTTTACTGCGGCTGGTTAACGGACCAACAGTGTTTCATATTCGCGGCTGCACTCTTTTGCTATAAATGATATACCAATGTACATGTACATTTACATTATCACCCCCCCGGGTGTAAGCATCAGACGAATCAGTCCCATAGAATAATCTTAGGAATAAGAGCAAGGAAATTATATACTCCTTAATGATAAATGATGCACCTAATGCACTTTCAAAATTATATTGTAAATGTTCTGTTAACTTAAAAAAGGTCAGTCAAGTAAAGTAAGATTTTGGAAATCATATTTGAACATTAAATTTCACTACTCTTGTGGTAGGTTTTCCACGTAGTGTTTGTACATGTACTTAATGTTTAAGGTCACTTAACGACATATATGGGATTGGTGGAAAGATAATAACTCACTTTTCAACAGGCAAAAGGCTTTATATTTTCCATCTCTTACTCTTGATGGTATTTCTGATCTGAACTGGATAATTCCTTGTTTGATTTTCTTTGATATACCTGAATGGGTAAAGTTTCTTCCATGTGAAATAAGTTTCAACAGAATTGTTGCTTGATTTTAGTAATCAATCTATTGAAAGATCTAATGAGATTTATCCAGGAGGGATTTTAGATTATAAGGAAATCTTTAACACACTTCTTGAATAAAATCATTGTGAATTTAATTTTAATTTTCAAATTCCATAGATTCTAACCTTCGCTCTCATATTTTCATAGGATAATTAACAGAAACATATATTCACTCGCTACAACTATGTATCTGATATTCAAATATGAACTTATTGAAATGAAATTAATAAATATATTAGTACGCTCACTACAGCGATTCACTATTTAAGCGCGATCAACACTATCTATCAGACTGGGATTACGGTCTAGCGTGGACCCCCTTTCTTTTTTATTAAAAGGGGAAAGACTATAAGACAGCTGTCATCAGACAAGCTCAAATACAAGGCTAATCCTAAATTGTATTAGGGCGTTCAGAGATACACCCCTTACATAATGCCAATCAACACAAAAGCCCTTACACGATCACTGTTTTTTAGTGGATTAATTTTGAGTAATGAACAATACTAGTTCTTTGAACTTTTTACTCGGCAAAATTAAACTTATCACCGTTGGCCCATGCCACATGCATATGCATATACTTAGACTTTCTGTGTGCACATTATCAGATACATTATATGACAACTGCTGGTAATTACAATCAATTTTTATGAAAGGGAACAAAACGTCCAAAGAACAGGAGGACTACAGAACACAAGAAAATAAATTTCAATTTAATATTTCCTCTAAACTGGATTTCGTGATTTTAACGACAAGTATCTATTATTGATTATGGACCTTTTCGGGTAATGTATCTGTATAGAAATGCACATGTTATTGTTTTCTTATGCTTTTACAGAATGTCTAATGCAAATACATTTCATTGGAGACGTGGGCTGTGTGATGAAAGAAATCAATGTAACTCACCACCATCGCTTGCGATGTCTATTGTCATAGTTTGTATATGAAATAATTACTATCATGCATATTCAAATTCCATATATATAAAATTTAATGTTGTTCAACATCTTTTGAATCAAATAATTACCATCATCATCTTCATTCATATATACAATACACACATTATGTGTTGTGAGTTTGTGAATTATTACTGTTAATATGGCATATAATATAGAGTATTTGTTTATTGAGGTTCTATGCATCCTTACATGCCTTGAAATTAAAAAGAATAATAAACAATTAAATTTATAAAACACAATAATGACATCACGCTTCGCTTTCATTTTTAGAAAACATATTAAGACTAGTTGTTAATAATAAACTAAATGGATGCATCTCTTGGAGTCGTACCTTATAGTTATCAAAAGATAAAAATTAGATATTAATTTGAACTTTACACAGTATTTGTCTTATACTGTTTCCCCCCTTCCTTGACTATCAAATCTTCCTCCTGATCACTCAGAAAATGGTGATTTTACCCTTTTTTCGGGTCGCCAGCATGAAGCTGTTCAATACGATTAACTCACTACAAATGCAATGAACACAACTGCAATTTATTATTACACGCTGTAAGGCATTTCCGCTACCGCTTTTGTTTTACATTGGAACATATAGCATGCACCGTATGGTACCCCCTCTATTTATTTCCCCTCCTCTTCCTACTTTTTCATTACCCTTGATGACTTTGGAATCTGTATCTGGCGGAACAAAAAGAAATGTTAATTGTCTGACAACTATTGACAAATTATTTAGCAGATAATATTGAATGTAAATTCCCAAACTTTTAATGTCATTTATATGACGACGCATCGCACCCACACGTTTACCCCCCTGCCTTAAACGTGATTTGAATAATATTGCAATTTACATTATTGCATACAATGGAAATCTTATAAATCTAATAATCAGAAAGATAAAAGTTGTAATATTCTCAAACGTAAATTGGCCCAACAAACCCTGAGTTTACGGTTATGGGGTACTACGCACAACTTTTTTGTCAGTTTGTTGTTTGTTTGATTTATTAACGTCCTATTAACAGCTTAGGTCATGTAAGGCAGAGACACATCCATGTATGGCGGTGTGTTGCGTGTAATCGTTGTTGCGGGTGAGTGTACTGGGAGACTGCGGTTGTTCGGTGTCTTTGTTATTTGTAGAAGTGGTATACAATATCTATGTTATTTTAACATTAATGGTGCGTTTGAAAGAAACGGCCACCCTGAACATCCGACCCACAAACATTAAATCGTGTCTCCATACTTTTTTAGAAACAAAGGAATGTATCCCTTCCTGCTCTCGCACACATATCACCCCTTTAACTGAAAATATTTTAGTCACTTGTAATTGCAGTTTTATTATACTCTAAGAGTACAGCGAGGTTTAGTCTTCCTATTGTGTCATTTGTATTTTTCCCTCAAGTTAAAAAACGTGTATAAAACAATTCCCAATGGGTTTATGGCGAGCTACCAACAGATACCCAATTGATATTGGAATAACAATTTAGAGATTAACTTTTTGGGCATAATGTATACTTCATGAAAATAGAAGACCCAGTCTCTTCTCACGACATCGACTCATTTCAGAGCTCGACGGCGATCAACTGTTCGTCACCAGGCCCCGGCGTCGGCATTCGTCAGCGTTGGCGTCCCATAAGCAAGTTCTTTTCGTCAATTGTTTAGCTTAAGTCAATCCTCGTTTTTGCACAATCTTTATATATTTTGTGTTGAGTAGATAGCACGTGCTCCATCGACCATTTGGGCCCTTTAAGGTTTTTTTTTAGTCTGTTAATTTGTATATTTCTATATGTTTAATAGTAAGTACTTGACCCAACACTTCTTCTGAATACGCGCGCACGCTTTCGCCTGTTCACCGACAGCCTCGCTTGTTTAAATGGCTGATAAGATGTTTAGATATTTTATCAGAAGCTAGTTTTCTCACACATCTGGTTTGGATGAATACTCAATCAATTGCTTGTTTTACAAAAAGAACTAATTAACAAAACTTTGTTACCACCGTAGACCAATTGACAGTTTATTCAGAAACTCGCGTATCGCATCACTACATTCGAATAAGTCTTCTTGAAGGACTGACATACTTCTCATATTAAGACATTTTGGCATCGAAAAAATATGCTCTTGTCCTGTCTTTGCTGCAAATCATACTGTTAACTGATAGCTTTGGTCCAGGAAACTTAATGAGAATAGCAATTCAGAAACATGGATATTTTTAAATTGACATCAAAATTAACAATGGAAAAGGTTAAAGATGCTATAAAGTCATTTGGCCCATATAACACGCCCATCACACGCGCACTACATTCAGAATGGCTCCTAAGAGTTTGATAATATGTTTCTTACATTAACACCTTGGTGTCCAAGGTAATCCTCGCTAATGGAAGGAACCTGACTTTTTTTTTTGTCAAAAATGTTTGACTTTAGAAATATAGTTCTCACCAATCATTGAGACCGAGCCATCTTAGGTACTTTCAGTACTTTGATTCATCGAATATAGTCAGATATCTTGACAGAGATTATGCTGTTCCAGGAAACCTGGTTAAACCCTCAGGCAGCGTATTATACTATACCTTAATTTACTGCTATCTTACTCTATACTTCATCAACACTATCAAATCTGATAAGTGCAGGTAAGCCGTATATATTATATTGTGATATAGATACAACGTGTTTGGTGAATCATGAACTGTTACCTACTGATCGGAGGATAACATTCCCTCTGACCAGATATCCCCAGATGATCATGTTTTCAAATTCACTGTTCAAAGATCATTTTGATTATATCGCTATACTTTATGTCGAGAGATATTAAATATTTATTTTAATATTAATCGTACCAAGCCCTGTGCATAACCGTGACATTAGATATTTTAACCGATGCTATTCACTTCTCAATACTGTCTCTGATGCTACTGTTTCTTTTATTCTGTAGCACGTGGAATAAATTGTAATTTTTAATTGAATGCTTATAGTGTATGTGTTATCGATGTGACACATCGTCGTGCTCCTTTGTTTTTATTTTCAAACTATAGTAACGTTTTCACCCTTCCACGCACTGCCTTTAACAGAAGTGAGTGTAGGCCTTTAGTAATTTTTTCAAAGAAATATCTGGATACTTATGGGTGATGTTTTTTATTAGTGTGAATCTCACCACTCTAGATGGAGGGGTTTTGCCGGTGTTTTCATACAAAGATACACGACCTTACAGAAATTGAAAGTTGATTTGGACCGCTAACAGATCAACAAGCGAAAACTAAGGAGAAAAGTTGAAAAAGTATACGGGATGATTCGTGTGCTGGCGTGTCTAGATCTAAGGCACATCACACAGCCTGACATGACTGAATGTATACTCCCTTCACAGTGATTTCTGCCCTCATGATGAACTTGACAGGGGTGTTCTCCGGCAGAATCTAATCTTATTAAGGTTTTGCGCCGGTACAGCAATAGCAAGTAATCAAGATGAACTTATGCTGTTTAAGAAAGATTTAGAAATGTAATGTGTACAGTCGGGAGACATTCGGCGAGTATATGTTCCTGCCCCACGATGTAACCACATACCATTCCTCTCTACAGGGCTTAGTTATTTTTTGTTGGTTCATTGTTTTTGATGTGATTTGCAATACAAAAATAACGACTATACATAAACAAATGATAACTATTAACTGACAACAATTGGAATAATGTGTGCTGTATACACGAATCTCCTTCAACAGGTTTCTATAGATGAGAGTTCGGAAAAAATGATGTCATTGAATAAGTCCTCTTCTTTTGTTTAGGTGAATCTAGTAAATGGTTATACAGTTGAATCCTTCTCAGGAGGTTTTGATGAAAAGGTGTCCATGAACTATGTTTAAGGTGTCTGGTGTGACCTAGGAAAGTAATTGCGGTGCATGGTAATACGATCCAGCGCATAACATCCTTGAAAAGAGGCTCCACATTATATGATCGCTGGATGCGCCGCACGCCTCACACCACCCGATCGCAGACGCCCAATGGCTGTCCATTTCCATGTTAGTTGTAATGGCCCAAGAACAATTATGACGTACTCCGAAACCTAAGGGAGGTTTGTGAGTCTGGTCCCACACTTGTAATACAATATTTGTTTTATATCTCTCTTTTACCTGTTTGTAAACAGTGCAACTATACAATGGTCCACTTAAATTAATTTGGATAGTACGGGGGTACGACCACTCACGTTCCCGTTCTAAAAAGGATGACGACAATTTGGGATTAGGCCTTGCTAAAAACAATTTTTCTGCACTATGGGTTACAGCTATATAGGGTTTTATATTGGTATTTGGACAACTATTACAAAGCTCCACACTTTGTGTTCTACGGTATATCACGTTTGGACAGCGCTACGCAGCGATTCGCATCAATCCACAACGTTTTTGATATAGCATCGAAATTTAAATTCCAACTGGGCAACCCTACCCTCTCTGGTATCCCCACAACACCCCGCGCTCTCTTTTTCAGTTAGCGTCTATTAATCCTACGAACCCCAAGCTGGATTATTATTCAATTGTTCGAGTGCCTATTAATGTGAGAACCCCCCCCCCCACGGCCCAACCCGGAACCCCGATTTATCTCTGGATTTAAGTCCAATGTGGGCCATAGGGGAATGAACAGCGCCTGCGAATAAAGCAGCTAAGACCTGCTCTTCGCCTAGCCAAAC
>SAYR01067642.1:37169-57528 GCA_004382745.1 Argopecten irradians irradians | reverse complement strand
TAAAATATTTTCAGTTAAAATTCCAACAGGAAGAGATACATTCCTTAGTTCTTAAAAATAGCAAAACACTGATTTTAGATTGTTTGTTATTCAGCAGTTTTTTCCTTTTTAAACAAAAAAAACCGCTACCATAATGTTTTAAAGATGCTTCCCCACCGCCCGACAGTAATCTATAAAGATATTCACTCATTTGAACCAAACAATTTGTGTTTTTAATCATGTAATATTGATGTTTCTAATTAACACAAAAAAAATAATATAATAATAATATATTTTGACACTTTGGTCAATGGGCAGTCAGTACTTCATCCACTATTAGGCTACATTATAGGCCACGATTTTTCGGCGATGAATTAAATTATATTTTAATTTTTCTAATTTAAAATGCAAATTAGAAGCTCAAACATTCAATGGTGTGGTAATGGTTGTAAAATTGTTACTTTTGTAAACTAAAGAAAAAATACTTAGAACGTCTGCTCCTGTTTTAAAGTGAAAAAATACCATTTGTCAGCGTGGAGCATCTTTAAAAAAATATACCATAGATAGTATACCCCTTCTATCAAAATTAAATTTTATTATATCCATAACTTAAACTGGTCGTTGTTGGGCCAATTTACGTTTTGAGAAATATTACAACGTTACTTCTATATATTAGGTATAATTTCCATGTAATGCAATATTAGTTCAAATACCGTTTAAACACTTGTGTAACACAGCGTCACGGCCATATAAAATGATAAAAAGTTCTGGGTCATTACATTCAAATTATCTAAAATCTAATTTGACAATAGTTGTCAGACACTTATAACCTTTCTTTTTAGGAGTCATTAAATAGATGCAAACATCAAGGAAATATAGAGATATGAAAATAAGGTACCAACTGTGCAGTACATGTATATGTTCAACGTAAATAAACATGCAAGCTTATCTTGCAGGAATTGCCTACAGCGTTTATAAGTAGATGATGCAATAGTATCATTGCATTTGTGTAATGATTATAAGGACAGTCTCATGTTGTGACGGAAAAAAATGTTTAAAATACACCACTTCAGCAGTGAAATCAGAGAAAGATTGAATAGTCCAAGGAGGGAAAACATAAGACAACCTGTTCATGCAAGATTAATATTTAATTTATTTTAAAATAAATTTCTGCTGAAGATGGATGATTAGTGTATTAGTAACGATATAAATCTTAAATATGTTTCCTAAAAATATAACAACATAATGCCATATTGTGTTATAAATTTAATGTCTTAATTTCATTCTTTTTATCAAGCATGTACATGTCAATACGAGAAAAATAAACAAAATACCCAAGTATATCTTAAATTCAATATAAAGTAAAATTCTACAAATCAAAACACTAATGTGTATTGGTTATATAATGGGAATGAATGATGTCATTGATGATGGAAGTATTTGGATCAAAATTTGTTTACAACATATTAAATGAATATTATTATATATGGAATTTGAATATAATGTATAGTAATTGAATTTTCAGATAAAAAAAAATTATCTACAGTAATTAAGCCTACCAATAAGTTGAAAAAATTAGTTTCTTCTATTTCTGTTTCACATCAATTTTTCTCCTGCGACTAGGTTCCAATATGAAATGGAACTTGCAGTGTAGACATTCTGAGTAATAACATTAAGGAAACAATAAATGTATTAAACAGAGTAATTACTGAAAAGGCTAGTATTCATATAATTAAACATTTTTTGTCTTAAATGAGTTGCTGTCATGTAGTTTGCGAGGGAGTTGTACTGCGGAGACGCGGCTATGTTATCGTGTCGTGTCATTCTGTATAGTTAACGTTAAGCAGAGGAGTCAGAAACTACCTATGAATTGATATCATGTGTTGAATGAGCCATCGGTGCGTACATCCATTGAGTAGTACTCGTCAATGGCGCGAAATTGTATATTTAGTTCCTGCAACAAAAACTTTGAAATTCTTGATGCCAAATGTTTGGTATGAGCTTTTATTTCTGAAATATGTCCTGATGTATGTGATTTAAATACAAACATCGAATGCGGGGTTTTGGAGATTGGATTTCAGTTGGCAAGCTACTGTAAGATAATTTCTTTCGTCGATCGTCTAGAGATGGCCATTAGCTTCCACATGGAGACTCTTCACAAGGTGTGTTCGAAAAGCTCCAAAGTGCCCAGACGCCCAGTCCCTGATTCTGAATAGTCCAAGCCATCCTGTTAGATAGAGCTGCGATCCGATCCATAGACAATCGAGCCGTAGTCACAGTTTTGATCTAATAAGTAGCCGCGGTAGTATACGCAGAAGCCATTCACGGCTGCCACCCCATCAGATGGAACAGAATCATCGTAGAGATGTCATCATCGCCTTCGAGCACTATATCCTTCAAGGTTTGTTTATGGTGTGGAACAAAGCAACAGTTTCGAATCAAATATTAATCCAAGAAATATAGTTTTGTCAACTACTGAATTTTAATTCCATTGAGTGATGAGGTCTGTGATCGTTGCTGGTTTTCGTATTTTGACAGTAAATCTATGCATAGTTTTTGATCATTAAAATCTAAAGCCATTTTCGTCAGCCAATTTGTAACTTGGCATAAACATTGTTTTAGCTTGTTCGTTCTATCAGTGTGCATGTTTTTTATCTGTAAACAGATACAAAAATCTATTCCAAAACTAGAGAAACCTTCTGCTAGATTTGACCAAAACCATTTGCGTTAATGATGTTAATTTGTAAGCCAAAAAAGTGTGAACAGACAGGATACCACCCGAGGGGACACCCCATTCTCCTGATTCTTTTTCCGAATAAAGTTGAAAACCGTCACGACACTTTGAAATGCCTGTCAGATAAAAAATTTTGAAATACGCCACAAGATAGTTTCTGTAGCATCACATGCTTCTCGTAAAATGTTTTTAGGTCACCTGAGACGAAGTCTCAAGCTGACCTATTTCTAATCGCCTTTGTCCGTCTTGTCGTCCGTCGTCCGTCGTGCGTCGTGCGTCGTCCAGTCGTAGCGTCGCTATGCTCCGATAAACAATTTACATGTTTCGACTTTCCTTCTCAAAAACTGTTGCACAGCAAATTTCAATGAAATTTTGCACTCAAACATCCTAAGGCATAAGGCCAATCAAAATTGTGATATTTGATACGGACCCCACCCCATCGAGAATGGAGGAGGCCATAAAGAAGGTTAAATTGACTATAATTTCAATATCTTCTTCGTCCACTCACAGATGTTAAAGTTTTATGGATATATAATTATACTCTTCATATGATAGAATGAAAAGGTCCAAAGTATCTTACAAAAAAATCTGTGAAATTTAATTAATGGACCCATGGAGGTCATACGGGTTTCCCCCTGGGAGGAGTTAAGTTTACTATTAGTTTAATAGGAGAAACACATTTTGAAGTATTATTATATCATTTTGATAGTGAAATGATCAAATATTTTTCAGAAATAATTATCAAGTATGAATATTGCCATTGAATCCTATTAACCCAATTTTCCATGAATGAGAACCCTCAGGTGCCTTAGGCGCGGAGAGTTCAACCAAGTGGTAAATAGCTATATCTTCAAAAATCTTCATTCTGAAATTTCTGGAAATGGTATAAGAATCACATAACTCTCATTAGATAAAATGTCCTGACGGTCCTTTACCAAAATTGTGAATTATATGACCCTGGGTCTCACGTTTCCCCCTGGGAAGGGTCAAGTTTACTATAGTTATATATGTGAAAACACATTTATGAGGCATTTTTTGCTCAATTTAATACGAAAGTGAGTCAAACTTTTTTAGAATTATAAGCATGAGATAACAATTAATATCCTGAGTCAACCCCTCGGGCAGAGGGGCGGGGCCGAAAGGGGCGGCAAATAGGTAAAACTTAAAAAATCTTCTTCCTTAAATACTGGAAATGGGTAGAATCAAATACTCTTCCATAGATGGACAGGTCCTTAAGGTGTTTTAGAAAATTGTTGAAATTATATGAACCCTTGGGGTCTCAGGTTTCCCCCCTAGGAGGGGTTAAGTTACTACATATAATTTTTATATGGAACACACTTTTTGAGCATTATTTATCATTATAATAGGAAATTCGATCAATTGTAGACAGAATTATTCTCTATGTGATGCCATTGAAATCTTATTACCAAATTTCCATGACTGATACCCCAGGGCCTTAGGGGCGGTCCCAAAACCGGTCAAATAGGCTAAAAACTTACAAAAATTCTTCTTCTGAAATCTGGAACTGGTAGAACCTGAGAGTAGCATTAAACATCCATATCATATTGGTCCTGGCCGACCCCCAGGGGCGAGAGGGGTGGGGCCAAAAGGGGTCCAAAATGGATAACATTTTCAAAAATCTTTCTCCTGAATTCACTGATTGATGGAACCAAATAATCTTCATAGATTAAAAATTTATAAAATCACTGACGACTTTCAAGGGCCTGATGGGCCAATATATATTTATAGTGTTTATATGCATGTCTTTGTTTCATTCTGTGTCTGGAATTCAGGTGACCGCTAAGGCCCATGGGCCTCTTGTTAATTTAACCCGGTCACATTATACTGACAACGGGCGAACCAAGACCTCTCTCACAGGGGCGAACGCTCAACTAAAGGCCAAAAGTGAGCGGGGTGCCAAGGAGGCATTAGGAAAGATAAAGTCAGTTAGGAAGAAGAGAAAAGATAAGAGTCCTAAATTTAGTCGCCTTTTACGATCATGCAATAGGGCAGCAGGTACAATTCTAACGCCCACTCTCGAGACCCAACAGGGGGACCACTCATGATGACATGGATATCCAGTGTCAAAGTGCCAGGGTTACACAGGTAGTTAACTCGGAAGGATATTTCGAACGAGCATAATTCAAATCAAGCTTGCGACAACACCGCTCGCCAAGATTGTACACCCCACAAGCTCGATCAGAATCAAGAACAATCCAAATTAAACTCACGATTGACCCTAAGCCACCACACTTCTTGGAATCTACGAACCAGGGCTCGCATGACCATCCGATTGATAATCAGGGCCCATATTACCTCCGTCTAACCGGAGTCTGAAGCCAAAGTAGTTTAGCAGTTAAAAAAGAGAAGAACAAGACATAGTCATTCAGATCCCCCGCCAATGGAGATATCCAAAGCTGAAGTAAGTTTGATTGTAAGAACTTATTGTGTATGAAAAAAAAACAGGAAAAAAGGAAGTTGAGCTAAAAGAAAGATGGGAGTATAATTCAAGTAGAGTGGGGCTGCAATTGTTGAAACAAGTATACAGCCTTGACATTAATTTATATTAGACTATATACACAAAGATGGGTGGGAGTTTGCAAAGTAACATTTACCATTTACCATTGATATTTTCAGCAATGTTTCCATCGTAACCGGAAAAGTGCAAAAATGAAAATAGCAAAAGGTACTACTAGACCATAAAAAGAAAGTGTCTATGAAGTTTCGTGGAAATATCTCTGCGCTGGTTTTAGAGTTATGCTCCGGAAATGAACCTACTACAAAAATATGATATTTCAGCAATGTTCTATGGTTTACAGAAAAAGACCAAAAAGTGAAAACCATTAAAAATAGCAAAAGGCACTACTACTAGACCATAAGAACAAATTGTGTCTATGAAGTTTCATGGAAATATCTCTTGCTGGTTTTGAGAGTTGTGCTCCGGAAACGATTCTTACACAAAATCTGCCATTTTCAGCAATGTTTCCATGGTTACAGAAAAAAGTACAAAAAGTGAAAACTTTTAAAATAGCAAAAGCACAAACTGAGACCATAAGACAAATGTGTCTATGAAGTTTCGTGGAAATATCTCTTTGCTGGTTTAGAGGTTATGCTCCGGAAACGAACCTGGTACAAAAATCCTGCTAGTGTTCAGCAATGTTTCTATGGTTACAGAAAAAAGTACAAAACGTGAAAACCTTAAAATAGCAAAAGGCACTACTAGACCATAAGACCAATGTGTGTATGAAGTTTCGTGGAAATATCTCTACTGGTTTTAGAGTTATGCTCCGGAAACCATTCGGACGGACGGACGGACGGACGGAACCCATTTGTATATCCCCCGCCAACTTCGTTGGGCGGGGGATAAAAAAGAGCAAAACCTATTCAACCACCAGGACCTTCTTCCCCCGGATACGAGATGCAACCCACGGCAAACAGGTTGGCTCAAATTGGAGCTACTGTGAAAGCCTTCAGCTACACTGATATCACGAGGACGCAGATCACACCCCCAAAAGTGGTGTGCATCCGCAAGAGACCAGTGCACCCAGTCTCGGGACGTGGACCCAGCTTTCATGGAGACCGTTTGATTAATTAACGTCCTATTAACAGCTATGGTCATGTAAGGACGGCCTCCCTGGTATGCGGTGTGTTGCGTGTTTGTTGTGCGAGGTGCGTGTTTTGAGAGACTGCGGTATATTCATGTTGTGTCTTCTTGTATAGTGGAACTGTTGCCCTTTTTATAGTGCTATATGCATTGTGTGACCATGTTGACCCTCTTTGTATCAACAACTCGTACAAAACTTAGGAATGCTCTACTCGAATGTATGACGACATATATTTAACAACAACTCCTCAAACGGACATATCATCAATCACAGACATTGAAAGTGCACAAACCAAATCAAAGGCACTCTAATTTCGCAGGTGTCAATAACCAAGACTGCAAAAGGCTTCAATTGTAGAGCATTAATTCAGAAAAGTGTTATTGGAAAAGTCTTCACAGACTGCAAATCTTGTCGCATGATGTTAGCTTTCCAGTAAACTAACTAACATCATCATTTACATGCAAGCTAAATCAGATGGTAAGAACAGTGAAGCTGACATAGTTCATTAACATGCTGACAGAGTTTCGAAAAGTATTTACATACAGATGAAGATGTTGCCCAACACTTCTTCTCCTGCCCTCTGTAAAATCTATCACAAAAACCAAATAGAAATGGACATGTTCGTTCCATAAGCCGATAAACGTCCTATTAACAGCCAGGGTCATGTAAGGTCGGCGTCCATGTATCCAGTGTGTAGTGTGTGTGAATTACAAGGTGCGTGTTTTGAGACTGTGGTATGTACGTGTTGTGTCTTCGTAAATAGTTTTGATAATAAGTTATAATGTAAATTATCTGAGATTGATGGCGTCTTTCATCATTACTTCTTAGAGGCAGACAAAAGATGGTTTCTTTCTTTGTATAAGATGTTAAAGATGCTCCACCGCCAACAAAGCATAAATGATATTCCTCAGTTGAACAATAATTGGTGTTTGATCGTGTATATATATGTCTATTTGTTTGATTAATTAACGTCCTATTAACAGCTATGATCATGTATGGACGGCCTCCTATGTATGCGGTGTGTTGCGTGTATGTTGTGCGAGGTGCATGTTTTGGGAGACTGCGGTAAATTCATGTTGTCTTCTTGTATAGTGGAACTGTTGCCCTTTTTATAGTGCTATATCACTGAAGCATGCCGCCGAAGACACCAAGCAACACACCCACCCAGTCACATTATACTGACAACGGGCGAACCAGTCGTCCCACTCCCTGTTTGTCGAGCGCTACGCAGGAGCAGAAACTACCACTTTCATAGACTTTGGTGTGTCTCGGCCAGGGGACAGAACCCAGAGCCTTCCTCACAGGGGCGAACGCTCAACGCAAGGCCAAAAGTGAGGTGGTGCCAAGGAAGGCATTAGGAAAGATAAAGTCAGTTAGGAAGAAGATCCGAAATTTAGTCGCCTTTTACGATCATGCAATAGGGGCAGCAGGTACAATTCTAACGCCCTACCTGCAGGGCTCATATATGTCTAACACAAAAATAATATAAAATAATTCATTTTGCCTTTGGTGCATGCGAAATCAGTAAACTTCCTTTCATATAGGATATAGTGACACGGATTTTTTTCGGGATGCAATTAATTATTTTTCATATTTTTCACCAAAGTGAATAGTCGGGCAAAGAAAACCAGTCTAAATGCGTTCCAAAAGTTCTCACATATTAATACGACGGTCAAGTTCTGCTTAATTTCCCAGTTCTGACCATTAAAGTAAAGAAAAGTTGAAAGCATTGAAAGCGAGGCTGCGTGGAAATGTAACCACGGACATAGTGAGCCGGGAGGACGTTTTAGAATTTCCGTACTTTAAATTAATTTCATCGTACGCAGACAGATTTTGACGAGAGATTTTTATTTTTCTATTTCATAAGAAATTATACTGGATACATTCACACCAATTTTTACCGACTTTAGCCATCCTTGCCCGACAGTTCACTTTAATTTGAAGTAAAATTAGAAGCTCAAACTTTTCAATGGTGTTATGGTGTAACGTAAGTAACTTTTGTAACTGAAGAAAAATACTAAATCGTCTGCTATTTTTATAGTGAAAAAATACCATTTGTCAGCGGTGGAGCTTCTTTAAAGTTCTTCTATGTTCGCTTTAAATCCGCTTATGTTCCATTGTATGATTGTGTAAGTCATGGTGCTCCCTGAGGATAGTTTGTCTGGCAATCTGATTAAAACACAGATCCTTATAACCACTCCGTTCAATAGAGGATCTGACAATATCCCATAAGAGGTCACGTCTATAGCTGTTAATAGGACGTTAATTGAATCAAACAAACAAAGCTTTATACCACGTGTATTTTAGAGCAAATGCAGTTTCTACACCTTACAACATCAATTGAAAACGTCTCTTCGCCCCAGTATACATATACAATTAGCTTTGTTGTGCACTTCGGGCGAGATGACTACATACACGAAAATAATTTGGACAGCTTTTTCAAACTATCTCGTCCCCAGTCAAGATTCTTGCAGTGCCAATTTGATTGCCCATTTCAAAAGGTCATTTTGACGTGACCCATAATGGGATGTTCTCAGATCCTCTTAACCAACGTAGTGATAATAAGGATCTGTATTTTAATCAGATTGGTTTGTCGGGCTGACAGGACTACTTGAAGTAGGTTGATCGGTCCCGACCAAGGGCATCTGATTTCTAACTGTGTTTGTTATCCCCCGCCCAACGAAGTTGGCGGGGAATATACAAATGGGGTCCGTCTGTCCGTCCGTAAGAATCGTTTCCGGAGCACAACTCTAAAACCAGCAGAGATATTTCCATAAAACTTCATTGACACATTGTTCTTGTTGTCTAATAGTGCCTTTTGCTATTTTTAGGTTTTCAGTTTTTGCACTTTTTGCTTTGTTTGTTTTATTAATTCACGTCCTATTAACAGCTATGGTCATGTCTGTTTTGAGTTTTACGGCCCATCGACAACTAAGGTCATTTAGGGCCAAACTACAAGTCAGGTATTAATATCAGGATAAAAGATCAGGGTAAGAAAAGGCAAGTAAAACACAGATTGTAAAATAGTTTTGGCTCAAGCACACGAGAAAACTCATGCAAAGTGAGATGAAACGATGAAATGTTGAGTTGATACGATGATATGACGAGAAAACGTTCATATTTTATCTAAAATACCGATTTCTTTGAGATAATTAAAAATACGATTATGAACAAAGTGCACATGTCGGAGACATCGTAGTACTTATCTCGTATGTGCTTAAAATCAATACAGTGCACTAAAATATGCTCCTCTGTGAGAGGAGAATCACATGCATTGCATGTGGGAGGAACCTCCCCTCTCAATACATAGGAATGTGTACAAGTGGCCAAATTTGGTTACAATCCATGCAGAACTCTAGGACAAGTAGCGATTTATAGGATTTACCTCTATTACCCCTATTGGGCCCCGCCCCTCCTGCCCCCGGGGGGTCAGAGCCAAAATTTATACAAGTTCTGTTCCTCTTCCCCTAAGGATGTTTGTGGCCAAATTTGGTTACAATCCATGTAGAACTCTAGGAGGATGGCCCTGCAGGTAGGGCGTTAGAATTGTACCTGCTGCCCCTATTGCATGATCGTAAAAGGCGACTAAATTTAGGATCATATCTTTTCTCTTCTTCCTAACTGACTTTATCTTTCCTAATGCCTCCCTTGGCACCGCCTCACTTTTGGCCTTGAGTTGAGCGTTCGCCCCTGTGAGGAATGCTCTGGGTTCTGTCCCCTGGCCGAGACACACCAAAGTCTATAAAAGTGGTAGTTTCTGCTCCTGCTTAGCGTTCAGCATACAGGGAGTGGGACGACTGGTTCGCCCGTTGTCAGTATAATGTGACCGGGTGGGGTGTGTTGCTTGGTGTCTTCGGCGGCATGCTTCAGTGATATAGCACTATAAAAAGGGCAATAGTTCCACTATACAAGAAGACACAACACGAACATACCGCAGTCTCCCAGTACAATCACCTCGCACAACATACACGCAACACACCGCATACATGGGAGGCCGTCCTTACATGACCATAGCTGTTAATAGGACGTTAATAAATCAAACAAACAAACAAACGAACTCTAGGACAAGTAGCGATTTATAGGATTTACCTCTATTACCCCTATTGGGCCCCGCCCCTCCTGCCCCTGGGGGGTCAGATCCAAAATTTATACAAGTTCTGTTCCCCTTCACCCAAGGATGTTTGTGGCCAAATTTGGTCACAATCCATGCGGAACTCTATGACTAGTAGCGATTTAATTTAAATGTTGACGGACGACGCGCCATGACATAAGCTCACCAGCCCTTCGGGCCAGGTGAGCTAAAAATATGTGTGTCCAGTTCGGAGCCGAGAGAGAACAACTGGGAATCCAGAGATAAGTAATTTGAGTTTTAGAAGATAATCAAAATGTTCGGATTAAAAGATTTTGAGTTAGAGTATTTCTGGGGTTTCTTGATTTCAAAGCCTGAAGAACCGAAAGAGAGTCTGAACAAACGATTGCCTTTTCAATGCGGTGTTCTTCGATGTGGTCAAGAGCCAGACCGATAGCACAAGCTTCCGCAGAGAATATGGAGGCAACATCCGGGAGTCGGATAGAGGAGCAGTGATTAGATGTACAGCATGCTGCCGTAACATTATCACCATCTTTTGATCCGTCAGTGTAGATATGAACATGGTCAGGGAAAGCCCTAATGCACTCCCGAAAGGAGGATTTGTGTTCTTCGGGTAATGCACTGGATTTTGCCCTCTCATATAGAGATAAATTGATATCAGGTGTTTGAATTAGCCATGGTGGTACATCCGATACCGTGTACTCGTCAATGGTGTCGAAATTTATATTTAGTTCCAGCAAAAATTTTGAAATTCTGATGCCAAATGTTGGTATGAGCTTTTGATTTTGTGTAAATATTTCTTGATGTTGTGGATTGAATACAAGGTTAAATGTGGGATTTTTGGGGTTGGATTTCAGTTGAGCAGCATACTGTAAGGATAATTTCTTTCGTCGATCGTCTAGAGATGGCTCATTAGCTTCCACATGGAGACTCTTCACAGGTGTTGTTCGAAAAGCTCCAAGTGCGAGACGCAGTCCCTGATTCTGTATATGGTCAATAATCTAAAATTATCTAATAAGTGCCCGATAGATACGTAGAAGCATTTCACGGTCTGCACCCCAATCAGAATGGGAAAGAACTCGTAGAATGTTCAGCGCCTTCGATTTGTTTGTTTGTTTGATTTATTAACGTCCTATTAACAGCTATGGTCATTTAAGGACGGCCTCCCATGTATGCGGTGTGTTGCGTGTATGTTGTGCGAGGTGCGTGTTTTGGGAGACTGCGGTATGCTAGTGTTGTGTCTTCTTGTATAGTGGAACTGTTGCCCTTTTTATAGTGCTATATCACTGAAGCATGCCGGGGACAGAACCCAGAGCCTTCCTCACAGGGGCGAACGCTCAACTCAAGGCCAAAAGTGAGGCGGTACCAAGGGAGGCATTAGGAAAAATAAACCTGAGCTTCGAGATTTTTCGGCCCGATAGTTAGGAATAAATAGGAATAGGTCACAGTCTACTTACCTCTTGAGATCTTGGCTATTTCTCGGTTTCTAAATTATTATATTGATACCTCGGTTTTGGGTACATACACATATCAGTGTCCTATCCTCATAATCTCTGTACATCCTTAATAATTTTGATTACTGACTAACTGATATTTCATATGCACAAGATATTGTTTGTTAATCAGGTTCTGGGTTTCTTTCTATCATGGTAATCTCATAACCGATCTCAATGTAGGAAATACTGTATATTTTTTTTTCACTCTAAATAATTGTAAACTAAATTCGAATAATTTTTATTGTAATATTCGAATGCAGAACATTCGTTACTGGACAAACCATAGCACCACCAATCCCTAACGTTTGTCCAGTGATCAGTTTGTCCAAGTTATAATTATTAACGGGAAATTCTTATTGATACCTACTACCAGTAGATATCATATTGTCTATATACAACGTCATGTGAGTGTGTGTACTAGTGTCTGTGCGCGCATGTAAATTTGCATATATTATTTATACTTAAATAATTCAGTAAAACTGTGTCTGTTATTTCTGTTATCAGTTATAAATAGCTCAGGAAATACAGATATATATATATAGATATAGATAGCAAGAATACGTATAATTGCTTACGTAACTTTTACCCTCACTTTTTCCATTTTTAAATATTTTACGTAAATTACTAAAATTACACTAAAAGGTGGCCCTGAAAATCATACTATATATATAATGCTTTTATATACTTGTACTTAACTATAAGCCCTCCACTTTTATAAATTTATCATGGTTATGTCTCCTTTGGTTTGTTTGTTTGTTTGTTTGATTAATTAACGTCCTATTAACAGCTATGGTCATGTAAGGACGGCCTCCCATGTATGCGGTGTGTTGCGTGTATGTTGTGCGAGGTGCGTGTTTTGGGAGACTGCGGTATGCTAGTGTTGTGTCTTCTTGTATAGTGGAACTGTTGCCCTTTTTATAGTGCTATATCAATGAAGCATGCCGCCGAAGACACCAAGCAACACACCCCACCCGGTCACATTATACTGACAACGGGCCAACCAGTCGTCCCACTCCCTGTATGCTGAGCGCTAAGCAGGAGTAGAAACTACCACTTTTAAAGACTTTGGTGTGTCTCGGCTAGGGGACAGAACCCAGAGCCTTCCTCACAGGGGCGAACGCTCAACTCAAGGCCAAAAGTGAGGCGGTGCCAAGGGAGGCATTAGGAAAGATAAAGTGAGTTAGGAAGAAGAGAAAAGATGATTTGTATTGCGTCAAAAAGTTCTGTTTGATTAGTGATGTTGTTGACCACTGTTTTTAGTCGTATTTTAAGTTTTAACCACACATTTTCGATGATATTTAAATCAGGACTTTGTGGGGGCCATTCTAAAACGGGAATACCATGGTTTGTAAAATATTCAGACACAACACGAGCCTTGTGAACCGGAGCATTGTCCTGTTGAAAAATGTAGTTTGGGTTTGCGAAGTGTCTCGCTAAAACTGGCCACAAATTCTCTTCCAAAATTTCAATATATGCTAGTGAATTGATGGTTCCATTTACACTGCAAACAGTACCAACTCCATGATGGGTAATACACCCCCAAATCATCACGGAAAGTTTCCGGTGTGACCGCGGACAGATGCAGGCTGGCCGGTATGCCTCGTCTTTTCGCCTCCATATAAAAATTCTGTTGTCATTACCGATCACGATTTGACTTTCATCAGAAAAAATAACATCTTTCCAATAGTTTTCTACAGTCAGATTTCTTTTATCAAAGCAAAATGTCACACGTTTCCTCAAATTGAATTCACGCACGACCATGGTTTTCGCTACTACCCTTCTACGGTATCCCTGATTTTTTAAATTCCGGTCAATAGTTTTACTACTAACCTGTACATCATTTACAGTGTTCCTGTAGTCATTTAATTCGGCTGTTACTTCATCCAACGTTTTTCTCCTATTTCCGCGCACAACTTTTAAGAGCCTTCTCTGGTCCCGATCTGTCAAATATGGCGCCCTTCCACATCGATGTGTATTTTCAATGTTTCCTTGTCTCGCATATCGTTTCCAAATATCAGAAATTGTTGATTTTTGTATGCCTAACCTATCTGCAACAATTGTTTGTTTTATCCCACCTTCTATCATCGCTATGACCACTTTTCTTAAGCCTGATGTCACTTCTTTACCACGTCGACCCATGTTATTTCCGTGAATTCCTGCGATTCCTTCAGCAAACGACGTAATTTATTTTTACCGCCACAACATTACGCATGACGTCATCTTTCCGTTGACGTATACGATGACGCGAACCAAGCCGCCAAACTGGATTTATTCCGATTTTGATGCGCCGCGCGAAATTTAGAGGTATATATCACGACTCGTTTGTCCGAATACTTCTGTCCGGTCTCTGTACTTGTGTATGTACACCTAGTCCTGACAATTATGCAATGCAATCAATAAATGGGTTGAATCGTCGAAAGCCACTTCAGGTTCCTGTTGAAGATACATTATTATAACCTTAATTAAATTAGTTCGTTAACGTGGATGGATACTGAAGTACCATGTGTTTACATTTGTAACAGGAGAGGAGAAAATTAGAACCCAGGACCATCAGAACTCTAGCCGAGTGCTCTTACTGGTCACTGATGATCGATCTAGTCCAATCCCGCTTTGGTCCTCCTCCTTTCTCGAAGTCTTCGCCCTCGAAGACATACAAGACAATCAAAACACCACCACCTTGGGTTATTTAGTTGGTTGCCAATTCTGTAACAGGAGAGAAGAAAATGTAGCAGACTGGGATTCGAACCCAGGTCCCCCAAAACACTAGCCGAGTGCTCTACCGACTGAGCTACCTGGTCACCGATGAACGACTCAGTCCAATTCCGCTTCACATTTATGAATACAACCCGTGCAGCCCATCAATATACTATCCAACTAAGTTTAGTCAATCTTTCCTCTATTACGTCTCTCACTGCCCTTGCACATTCATATTTTCATATTCATCAGTAAGAAACAAAAATAACTACAAATTACGAAGTTTTTTCAATGTACATGTATACCATACGTTTGGTACTTACTATTGTTTGCCTATCATGAAACACACTGTTTCTACATAAACTAAACAACATTATCATGAAATATTTGTCAGCAGCTCCAGACATTCGGAAATCTGGACTCACAGTAGGATATGCACACAATCTATTGTTCCGTCACGACTACTGGTTTGGTTTCCATTAGCGGTTGTCCATATTTCGCTGTGGTACAAATTTCACCATTTTATTATAACTACTGATATTTGGGTATAACTATGACCTTATGTGATCAGCACAGTATCAGTGAGAAATAAAGAAAATCTCATAGCGATATTCAAACAATAAAATTTCATTCTGCATCGTCAGTCAGACCTTTATTTCAGGACGACAACCTACTGTGGAGGTATCAAAGAGGTTGACTTGATAAAAAATGTTGTTAATTGTGTCCGATTCCGCATAATGTTGAATGAGTAGCTTTTTTAATAATCAGATAATAGTGTAAGGACATAAATTTCAATAATATTAGGTTAATGTTTACATTAAAATTGTCTTTTATTTACCCAAAACCCAGAACCTCGGACCACAGTAGCCTATGATAGACCCAGTCCAATCAAGCTACACTGTGAAATAGTTGACAACGTATCAACCTCATATTTCTAAAATTTGGTAATTACCACAAATTTACCAGTATATATATATATAGTTTCAATAGATATATGAGAGAGTTTAATACTTATATTTACATTATTAACTCATTTTGGGGGGTCTCTGCATTAACATTGTTTAAGTTAGACAAGGAAAACCGTTTATCAACAACGATTTAATCCTCAAGATGGAACAGCCATTTTTACGGTGATCAAATGTAATTATGTCAACATTAGAGACATCATAATGGTCACGTTTTAAGTGTCAGTTAAATATACCCCCATAGAATTTTTTCTAAATTTGGTACATATATAATATAGACTCCTGATATAAAGAGTAGTGGAGTAAACTTAGTATAGGGTTCTACAATGTCCCATATTAATGAAGTTATATAATTACTAAATTTTTGAAGTGGGAGGTATAAGTTGTCCACTCTGGCGACAGTTCTTGTTTGAATTATAGATAGCCCATACACTTGTGTTCTAGGTTTTTCATTGACACCTCCATATGATCCTTACAGTATGCTGCTCAACTGAAATCCAACCCCAAAAATCCTGCATTTAACCTTGTATTCAATCCACAACACCAAGAAATATTTACACAAAATCAAAAGCTCATACCAACATTTGGCATCAGAATTTCAAAATTTTTGCTGGAACTTAATATAACTTTCGACACCATTGACGAGTACACCGTATCGGATGTACCACCATGGCTCATTCAAACACCTGATATCAATTTATCTCTACATGAGAGGGCAAAATCCAGTGCATTACCCGAAGAACACAAATCCTCCTTTCGGGAGTGCATTAGGGCTTTCCCTGACCATGTTCAGATCTACACTGACGGATCAAAAGATGGTGATAAAGTTGCGGCAGCATGCTGTACATCTAATCACTGCTCCTCTATCCGACTCCCGGATATTGCCTCCATTTTCTCTGCGGAAGCATGTGCTATCGGTCTGGCGCTTGACCATATCGAAGAACACCGCATTGAAAAGGCAATCATCTGTTCAGACTCTCTTTCGGTTCTTCAGGCTTTGAAATCAAGAAGCCCTAGAAATACTCTAATCCAAAATCTTTTAATCCGAACATTTCGATTATCTTCTAAAACTCAAATTACTTATCTCTGGATTCCCAGTCATGTGGGTATAAAGGGGAATGAACAGGCTGATAAAGCAGCTAAGACTGCTCTTCGCCTAGCACAAACAGATTTGAAACTACCATACACCGACATCAAACCTTCAATTCAGTCAGCCATCAAACACCATTGGCAACAAAGGTGGTCTACCGAAACAAACAATAAACTGTTTAAAATTCAACCTACACTTAATCCTAAACTGTCCAGTCGGAGAGACCGCAGAGAGGAAGTTGTACTCTCTCGGCTCCGAACTGGACACACATATTTTACACATTCCTATCTATTGAGAGGGGAGGATCCTCCTACATGCCATGCATGTGATTCTCCTCTCACAGTGGAGCATATTTTATTGCATTGTATTGATTTTAAACACATACGAGATAAATACTACGATGTCTCCGACATGTACACTTTGTTTCATGCCGTGAGACATAATCGTATTTTTAATTATCTCAAAGAGATCGGTATTTTAAGCAAAATATGAACGTTTTCTCATCATACATCGTATCAACTCAACATTTCATCGTTTCATCAACATTGTGCATGAGTTTTCTCATGTGTTTTAGCCAAATTTATTTTATCCCATGCAAACCTTCTTTTTTATCAAATTAACGTTTACAATCTGTTTTTGTCCTTACTTGCTTTTTCTTACCCTGAACTTTTATCCTGATATTAATGCATGACTTGTAGTTTGGCCCTAAATGACCTTAGTTGTCGATGGGCCGTAAAACTCAAACAAACAAAAAACAAACAAACATCCATATGATCATACCTAGGAACTTTTATTATGTCATACATATTTGTGAAACATATAATATAAATTGATTCATTCAGCAACAAAAATTCATCTAAGAATTATTTCAACTAAAGGTATAATCTTGAAAATTATTCCAGTCAAATAGGGAATTGCAGCGTGTACATGTAGCAAACACTCAAGCTGTAAATCTAGCGTACAGTATAGCATAGGTATATGCTGTATATAGTAGGCCTACCTTGTGAAGCCATGGACGAGTATGACATCACAAATCCATGTGACTGCCTAGCTCATGATCATATCTGAAGAACCGTAGTCGAAACTACCCTTAAATCACGACCAAAACTTACCGCTTGCGCTTAAAGTTTCACGATTGGTTGTATGGGACTTTTTGGCGAGGATCACCTCGCCATTGTGATCGTGGTTGCAAAATTCTCTTTCAGTCAATTTCCTCAATATGATTGGCTTAGAACTTGCTCGCAGATGCTAGCGCTCCTAACGGCAGTGTATTCAACAACTTTCATTTTTACCGGGAATTTTAAATAGCAAATTTTGAATATGAAAGTTACTGAAATAAGCGTATCTGTAATGTTGAAATAGGAGAAGTAGATAACTGCTTTCATATCCTTACCATATACACTATCCAAATGATCTTAGGTTGGAAAATTTTCACTTGAATTGTTTACAATGTATCTAGACTTTCCGTCCCGAAAATGTTGTTAACAATCCATGAAGACGTTTCGTCCCGAAAATGCTTCGCTTCGCCCCACGCGTTTTGTCCCTACTAGTGACAATTATCCCGCAACGGAAAAAATGAAATCAATGTTTCACCTCAAACATCAAAATTTTTACAATAATGATTTTTGTAATTTGAATCATATTAGTTCGGGAGCAAATAAATCTCAGGACGAAATGGAGATTTGTTTATCACGGCTGCGTTATGCCACATGTACGTGTAAATCCACAATGGAAGAAAGACAAATCTAAGAAAATTTAGGATAAACTTGAGAGACGATGAACATTTTCTAAATGTCCAAGCTGGCGTAATCTTCCAACTTACGGCAGTTAATAAGGTATGAATATTTACCACATCCATAATTATCGATAATTTTATAAGCACATGTATACATTATCAGATTATATATACATATTAAAGCACGTATAGAGGTTGTCACTAAAAACATTTTAGCCACTTTCATCACATGTAGGCCTACAAGAGCTTGACGTTCTGATAATATATATAACGTATTCAGTAAACTACGTAATTAACGAAGTATTTTTGGTCCGAATGACAAAAATCATACATAAAATGAGATTTTTTTGGACTACTTCATTTGTAGATCGATGAAAATGCCGATTTCTTTTTAGCCCACCATCATCAGATGGTGGGCTATTCAAATCGCCTTTCGTCCGTGGTCCGTCGTCCGTCCGTCCGTCCGTCCGTTAACAATTCTTGTTACCGCTATTTCTCTAAAAGTACTGAAGAGATCTTTCTCAAATTTCATATGTAGGTTCCCCTAGGACCCTAGTTGTGCATATTGTATTTTGGGACTGATCGGTCAACAAGATGGCCGCCAGGCAGCCATCTTGGATTTTGATAGTTAAAGTTTGTTACCGCTATTTCTCATAAAGTATTGAAGGGATCTTTCTCAAATTTCATATGTAGGTTCCCGTAGTACCCTAGTTGTGCATATTGCATTTTGGGACTGACCGGTCAACAAGATGGCCGACCAGCCGCCATCTTGGATTTTGATAGTTAAAGTTTGTTACCGCTAATTCTTAGAAAGTACTGAAGGGATCTTTCTCAAATTTCATATGTAGGTTCCCCTAGGACCCCAGTTGTGCATATTGCATTTTGGGACTGATCGATCAACAAGATGGCCGACCGGTGGCCATCTTGGATATTGATAGTTAAAGTTTGTTACGGCTATTTCTCAGAAAGTATTGAAGGGATTGTTCTCAAATTTCATATGTAGGTTTCTCTAGGACCCTAGTTCTGCATAATACATTTTGGGACTGATCGGTCAACAAGATGGCCGATAAGCAGCCATCTTGGATTTTTATAGTTAAAGTTTGTTACGGCTATTTCTCAGAAAGTATTGAAGGGTTTGTTCTCAAATTTCATATGTAGGTTCCCCTAGGACCCTAGTAGTGCATATTGCATTTTGGGACTGATCAGTCAACAAGATGGCCGCCAGGTAGCCATCTTGGATTTTGATAGTTAAAGTTTGTTACCGCTATTTCTCAGAAAGTATTGAAGGGATTGTTCTCAAATATCATATGTAGGTTCCTCTAGGACCCCAGTTCTGCCTATTGCATTTTGCGACCACCATCTTGGATTTTGATAGTTTAAAGTTTGAAAAGCAGAAAAAAGAAGTGTAAGTTTGAAAAGCAGAGAAAAGATCCCTCTTTCATAGATCAATTTTTGGTGGGCGCCAAGATCCCTCTGGGATCTCTTGTTGATGTTTCCAGCCTATGTCACTGATGTTTATTTGATGTTTCCAGCCTATGTTACTGATGTTTATTTGATGTTTTCAGCCTATGTCACTGATGTTTCTTTGATGTTTCCAGCCTATGTCACTGATGTTTATTTGATGTTTCCAGCCTATGTCACTGATGTTTATTTGATGTTTCCAGCCTACGTCACTGATGTTTATTTGATGTTTCCAGTCTATGTCAATGATGTTTATTTGATGTTTCCAGCCTATGTTACTGATGTTTATTTGATGTTTTCAGCCTATGTCACTGATGTTTCTTTGATGTTTCCAGCCTATGTCACTGATGTTTATTTGATGTTTCCAGCCTATGTCACAGAAGTTTATTTGATGTTTCCAGCCTATGTTACTGATGTTTATTTGATGTTTCCAGCCTATGTCACTGATGTTTATTTGATTTTTCCAGCCTATGTCACTGATGTTTATTTGATGTTTCCAGCCTATGTCAC
>SAYR01067642.1:0-21018 GCA_004382745.1 Argopecten irradians irradians | reverse complement strand
GCCGTCCTTCTGTCCCGTCAACATTTCCTTTAAATCGCTACTAGTCATAGAAGTTCTGCATGGATTTTAACCAAATTTGGCCAGAACATCCTTGGGGGAGGAGGGAACAGAACTTGTATAAATTTTGGCTCTGACCCCCGGGACAAGAGGGCGGGGCCCTATAGGGGAATTGAGGTAAATCCTATAATCGCTACTTGTCCTAGAGTTCTGCATGGATTGAAACCAAATTTGGCCAGAACAATCCTTGGGGAAGGGGAAAGAACTTGTATAATTTTGGCTCTGACCCCCCAGGACAGGAGGGGCGGGGCCCCAATAGGGGAAATTGAGGTAAATCCTATAAATCTCTACTTGTCCTAGTGTTCTGCATGGATTGTAACCAAATTTGGCCAGAAACATCCTTGGGGGAAGGGGAACAGAACTTGTATAAATTTTGGCTCTGACCCCCGGGGACAGGAGGGGCGGGGCCCAATAAGGGAAATTGAGGTAAATCCTATAAATCACTACTTGTCCTAGTGTTCTGCATGGATTGTAACCAAATTTGGCCAGAAACATCCTTGGGGGAAGGGGAACATAACTTGTATAAATTTTGGCTCTGACCCGCCGGGGACAGGAGGGGTGGCGCCCAATAGTGGAAATTTAGGTAAATCCTATAAATCGCTACTTGTTCTAGAGTTCTGCATGGATTGTAACCAAATTTGGCGCAGGAACATCCTCAGGGGGAAGGGAACAGAATATGTATAAATTTTTGCTCTGACCCCCTGGGGACAGGAGGGGGGTGGGGACAAATAGGGGAAATAGAGGTAAATCCTATAAATCGCTACTTGTCCTAGAATTCTTGCATGGATTGTAACCAAATATTAGCCAGAAACATTCTTAGGGGAAAAGGAACAGAACTTATATAAAATTTTGACTCTGACTCCCCGGGGGCAGGAGGGGCGGGCCCAATGGGGAAATAGAGGTAAATCCTATAAATCGCTACTTGTCCTAGAGTTTTGCATGGATTGAAACCAAATTTGCCGAGAAACATCCTTGGGGGAAGGGGAATAGAACTTGTATCAAATTTTGGATCTGACCCCTGGGGGCAGGAGAGGGCGGGCCCAATAGGATAATTTTAGGGTAAATCTATAAATCGCTACTAGTCTTAGAGTTCTGCTTGGAATTTTAACCAAATTTGGCCCAGAAACATCCTTGGGGTTAACAGAATTCCCTATAATTTTTTTGGCTTTCGCCCCCTTGAGCAGAAAGAGTGGGGTCCAATAGGGGATTAAGAGGTAAATATTCAAATTCCTTCAGAAAAGAAACAATGACCTTACTAGGCATTACAAACCAGGTGAGCGATACAGCCCTCTGGGCCTCTTGTTTCTATTGCTTTCTAGATTTCTAAGGACCATGAGATATAAGCTAGTCTAGCCGACCAAGAATCTTGCACGAGATGAAGATATTTGCCTAAAATAAAGACTTCCATGGAGAATGTTTTTGCAATTTGGAATTCGCACCTGGATAACTATCGCGACTGGTATGTACACAACATGAAAGTGTTGTCTTTGCAGATATTAACAGAGTTAACTGTCCTTTTAGGTAGGCTTTGATTGTGACATACATATTCTCTCTGGAAACATTGATGCTATGTGTACAAATTCATTACATAACAATGAATTTCTCTATACATGCATGTTCAGATATCTGTATGTTATATATAACTATGTTTCATGTATATGAAAAGCCAGTGTATTTTGAGAAAGGATTATGAAGACACACATATTGTCATTCAAATGTGCACTCTACCTTAAATTTCTTGGATAATGTTGAAATTTCAACATTGGTGTAAGAATTAATGTACGTGAATATGTAAGTATTAAAAGATGCTCCACTGACCAACAGATCATAAACGATACCCATCATTTGAACCATAACTGATGTATAATTTTGGTCCATGCACAATAGTACTTAATTCCATATAAAGGGTAATATTGCCATGTACTTTTTCCAGGATGCAATTAATTTTTACTGAAAAAGCTTGCTTTTGCAGTATTGCTACGGCCCGGATGACCCACTAATTTAAATGCGATTGACCTCTCATTTGCATGCGATTTTTTCTCGTTTTCCTCTTCTAGAACAAATATGCTGCCATAGTGCAGTTTAATTGTAATAAAACAACTTCCTATGGTATTTCATTAAATAAATAGTTTCAAACATGTCTACAAAACTTATAGCATGGACGTCTATAATTGAAAATAGTGAGGATAATTTGCATCAGTGGTAGCTTCGGTGGCCTAATTCTCGCCAGTCAATTTGCATATATTAATGTAAAACATCCGTTTGGGTAACACTAAATAAAGGAATTGTCAGGATTTTGTATGTTACTATTCTAATTGTACTTTGATGTATACATTCATAATCTAATTATATATAATACAATTTTTTTAATTCATCGTGACGTAAGAAAGATAACAAAGTTTTTTTTACATGTATTAATTGATAGTCATTTTGAGAACAGGTACGTTCGTATTGTGATCATGTCATTACGATGGCCCACTGATTTATCCAAGTCTCACTCAAACAGACCTTGATAATACGTGCGCATCAAGCGTCTGGGTGATCCTATGCAGAAGCCAAAAACACGAAAATTCTGAGTTACGCTGGCTCCTTATCATTTCGCACGGATTGTCAACTAACGCATCCTTTCATAAACGAGAAAATATTTAATACATGGATACAGATACAATGCAATATCGGACACTCAGCAATAGTGTAACGGCCGAATGTAAACAAAGACGTATCACGCAAAGCGACCCTGTGATCTAAACTTGCAAGTCAAGAGATATTTTCCATTTAAATTATCAAGCGTAATAAATGCATTTTGCAAATATCCTTTTGTTGATTTAATTAACGTCCTAATTAACAGCTATGGTCATGTAAGGACGGCCTCCCATGTATGCGATGTGTTGCGTGTAATGTTGTGCGAGGTGCGTGTTTCAGGAGACTGCGGTATATTCATGTTGTGTCTTCTTGTATAGTGGAACTTTTGCCCTTTTTATATGCTATATCACTGAAGCATGCCGCCGAAGACAACCAAGCAACACACCCACCCGGTCACATTTATACTGACAACGGGCGAACCAGTCGTCCCACTCCCTTTTGGCTGAGCGCTAAGCAGGAGCAGAACTACCACTTTACAGACTTAGGTTGTGGTCTCGGCCAGGGGACAGAACCCAGAGCCTTCCTACAGGGGCGAACGCTCAACTCAAGGCCAAGTGAGGCGGTGCCAAAGGGAGGCATTAGGAAGGATAAAGTCAGTTAGGAAGAATAGAAAAGATAAGATCCTAAATTTAGTCGCCTTTTACGATCATGCAATAGGGGCTGCAGGTACAAATTCTAACGCCCTTACGTCAGGGCCAATTTGCATATCTGAAAAACACCGAAGAATATTTGAACATTGCATGTTGCAATCCACCTTGCTTAGTAAAGCTACGGAATTCTTCGTATTTGAGACAGAAGCAGTGAAAATCGTAAGTTTCATTTCGTTTTGCTTCTTTGCCTATCATGCCTATATTATGTGATCGGGTATATTATTATTTAATCCTATTGAGATTCTCCTCTAGACTCTTTTATATTCGGACGTCTGATAGATGTCTCTCGTCGGAATCCCTACTCGGGCTTCAAAACTTTATTCTGGAAAATCAAGTCAGGTTGACCTACCTCTTGTAAGGGTCTATTACAGAAATAATCCAACTGCAGTGGTCCCAAACTAGCACACATCGCTAGTGGAGATATTTTTTCTCTCCATACTCAGCATATTATTTAGTGACACATATTAAACAAAGAACCATCCCATATTGTAAAGCAATGTTATGTTCCATTGCTTACTTTTTGAAGTCTCACTCTGTCATGTGACCACTTATAGTCTGTTTCGGTAGGCGTTTAGAATTGTACCTGCTGCCCCTATTGCATGATCGTAAAAAGGCGACGTAAATTTAGGATCTTATCTTTTCATCTCTCTTCTTAACTGACTTTATCTTTCCTAATGCCTCCCTTGGCCACCCTCACTTTTGGCCTTGAGTGAAGCGTTCGCCCCTGTGAGGAAGGCTCTTGGGTTTTTCCCCTGGCCGAGACACACCAAAGTCTATAAAAGTGGTAGTTTCTGCTCCTGCTTAGCGTTCAGCATACAGGAGTGGGACGACTGGTTCGCCCGTTGTCAGTATAATGTGACCAGGGTGGGGTGTGTTGCTTGTGTCTTCGGCGGCATGCTTCAGTGATATAGCACTATAAAAAAGGGCAACAGTCCACATACAAGAAGACACACAACACGAACATACCGCAGTCTCCAGTACACTCACTATAAACAGAGATTAAACAACAGTTCTTTGGTTTTGGATTTAGTTAACAAGATAGTTAGGATGGGACTGGGGCTGGCCAAGTAGTTTAGGTTTTCTGACATATTCTCTATAGCCCCTCCGCCTCTAGGCTTTGAATTTAAATCACTTGTGGGTCAGTTGTCAGGTAGATTTATAGATTGTTGAATTTGTTATTTAAATAAGGATGACTGATTTTAGCTCACCTAGCCCAAAGGGCCGGTGAGCTTTTGCCATGGCGCGGCGTCCGTCGTCCGTCCGTCGTCCGTCCGTCAACATTTCATTTAAATCGCTACTTGTCTTAAAGTACTGCATGGATTGCAACAAAATTTGGCCAGAAACTTCCTTAGGGGAAGGGGGGATCAGATTTTGCATAAACGGTGACCCTGACCCCCCTGGGGCAGGAGGGGAGGGGCCCAATAGGGGTAATAGAGGTAAATCCTATAAATCGCTACTTGTCCTAGAGTTCTGCATGGATTGCAACCAAATTTGGCCAGAAACATCCTTTGGGGAAGGGGAACAGAACTTTTATAAATTTTGACTCTGACCCCCGGGGGGCAGGAGGGGCGGGGCCCAATAGGGGAAATAAAGGAAAATCCTATAAATCGCTACTTGTCCTAGAGTTCTGGATGGATTGTAACCAAATTTGGCCAGAAACATCCTTGGGGGAAGGGGAACAGAACTTGTATAAATTTTGTCTCTGACCCTCCGGGGTAAGGAGGGGCGGGCCCTATAGGGGAAATAGAGGTAAATCCTATAAATCGCTACTTGTCCTAGAGTTCTGCATGGATTGAAACCAAATTTGGCCAGAAACATCCTTGGGGGAAGGGGAATAGAACTTGTATAAATTTTGGATCTGACCCCCTGGGGGCAGGAGGGGCGGGGCCCAATAGGGAAATTTAGGTAAATCCTATAAATCGCTACTAGTCTTAGAGTTCTGCTTGGATTTTAACCAAATTTGGCCCAGAAACATCCTTGGGGTTAACAGAATTCCTATAATTTTTGGCTTTCGCCCCCTTGAGCAGAAAGAGTGGGGCCCAATAGGGGAATTAGAGGTAAATATTCAAATTCCTTCAGAAAAGAAACAATGAACCTTACTAGGCATTACAAACCAGGTGAGCGATACAGGCCCTCTGGGCCTCTTGTTTCTATTGCTTTCTAGATTTCTAAGACCATGAGATATAAGCTAGTCTAGCTGACCAAGAATCTTGCACGAGATGAAGATATTTGCCTAAAATAAAGACTTCCATGGAGAATGTTTTTGCAATTTTGGAATTCGCACCTGGATAACTATCGCACTGGTATGTACACAACATGAAATTGTTTGTCTTTGCAGATATAACAGAGTTAACTGTCCTTTTAGGTAGGCTTTGATTGTGACATACCATATTCTCTCTGAGAAACATGATGCTATGTGTACAAATTCATTACATAACAATGAATTTCTATACATGCATGTTCAGATATCTGTATGTATATATATAACTATGTTTCATGTATATGAAATAGCCAGTGTATTTTGAGAAAGGATTATTAAGACACACATATTGTCATTCAAATGTGCACTCTACTTAAATTTCTTGGATAATGTTGAAATTTCAACATTGGTGTAAGAATTAATGTACGTGAATATGTAAGTATTAAAGATGCTCCACTGCCAACAGATCATAAACGATACCCATCATTTGAACCATAACTGATGTATAATTTTGGTCCATGCACAATAGTACTTAATTCCATATAAAGGGTAATATTGCCATGTACTTTTTCCAGGATGCAATTAATTATTTTTACTGAAAAAGCTTGCTTTTGCAGTATTGCTACGGCCCGGATGACCCACTAATTTAAATGCGATTGACCTCTCATTTGCATGCGATTTTTTCTCGTTTTCCTCTTTCTAGAACAAATATGCTGCCATAGTGCAGTTTAATTGTAATAAACAACTTCTATGGTATTTCATTAAATAAAATAGTTTCAAACATGTCTACAAAAACTATAGCATGGACGTCTATAATTGAAAAATAGTGAGGATAATTTGCATCAGTGGTAGCGATCGGTGGCCTAATTCTCGCCAGTCATTTGCATATATTAATGTAAACATCCGGTTTGGGTAACACTAAATAAAGGAATTGTCAGGATTTTGGTATGTTACTATCTAATTGTACTTTGATGTATACATTCATAATCTATTATATAATGACAATTTTTTAATTCATCGTGACGTAAGAAAGATACAAAAGTTTGTTTTTACATGTATTATATTGATAGTCATTTTGGAGAACAGGTACGTTCGTATTGTGATCATGTCATTACGATGGCCCACTGACTTTATCCAAGTCTCACTCAAACAGACGCTTGATAACTACGTGCGCATCAAGCGTCTGGGTGATCTATGCAGAAGCCAACAAACACGATAAATTCTGAGTTACGCTGGCTCCTTATCATTTCGCACGGATTGTCAACTAACGCATCCTTTCATAAACGAGAAAATATTTAATACATGGATACAGATACAATGCAATATCGTGACACTCAGCAATAGTGTAAACGGCCGAATGTAAACAAAGACGTCATCACGCAAAGCGGACCTGTGATCTAAACTTGCAAGTCAAGAGATATTTTCCATTTAATTATCAAGCGTAATAAATGCATTTGCATATCTTTTTGTTTGATTAATTAACGTCCTATTAACAGCTATGGTCATGTAAGGACGGCCTCCCATGTATGCGATGTGTTGCGTGTATGTTGTGCGAGGTGCGTGTTTCAGGAGACTGCGGTATATTCATGTTGTGTCTTCTTGTATAGTGGAACTTTTGCCCTTTTTATAGTGCTATATCACTGAAGCATGCCGCCGAAGACACCAAGCAACACACCCCACCCGGTCACATTATACTGACAACGGGCGAACCAGTCGTCCCACTCCCTTTTGGCTGAGCGCTAAGCAGGAGCAGAAACTACCACTTTACAGACTTAGGTGTGTCTCGGCCAGGGGACAGAACCCAGAGCCTTCCTCACAGGGGCGAACGCTCAACTCAAGGCCAAAAGTGAGGCGGTGCCAAGGGAGGCATTAGGAAGGATAAAGTCAGTTAGGAAGAATAGAAAAGATAAGATCCTAAATTTAGTCGCCTTTTACGATCATGCAATAGGGGCTGCAGGTACAATTCTAACGCCCTACCTGCAGGGCCAATTTGCATATCTGAAAAACACCGAAGAATATTTGAACATTGCATGTTGCAATCCACCTTGCCTAGTAAAACTACGGAATTCTTTTCGTATTTGGAGACAGAAGCAGTGAAAATCGTAAGTTTCATTTCGTTTTGCTTCCTTTGCCTATCATGCCTATATATATGTGATCGGTTAATTATTATTAATCCCTATTGAGATTCCTCCTCTAGACTCTTTTATATTCGGACGTCTGATAGATGTCTCTCGTCGGAATCCCTACTCGGGCCTTCTAAACTTTATTCTGGAAAATCAAGTCAGGTTGACCTACCTCTTGTAAGGGTCTATTACAGAAATAATCCAACTGCAGTGGTTCCCAAACTAGCACACATCGCTAGTGGAGATATTTTTCTCTCCATACGCACATATATTATTTAGTGACACATATTAAAAACAAAGAACCATCCCATATTGTAAACAATGTTATGTTCCATTGCTACTTTTTGAAAGTCTCACTCTGTCATGTGACCACTATAGTCTGTTTCGTAGGGCGTTAGAATTGTACCTGCTGCCCCTATTGCATGATCGTAAAAGGCGACTAAATTTAGGATCTTATCTTTTCTCTTCTTCTTAACTGACTTTATCTTTCCTAATGCCTCCCTTGGCACCGCCTCACTTTTGGCCTTGAGTTGAGCGTTCGCCCCCTGTGAGGAAGGCTCTGGGTTCTGTCCCCTGGCCGAGACACACCAAAGTCTATAAAAGTGGTAGTTTCTGCTCCTGCTTAGCGTTCAGCATACAGGGAGTGGGACGACTGGTTCGCCCGTTGTCAGTATAATGTGACCAGGTGGGGTGTGTTGCTTGGTGTCTTCGGCGGCATGCTTCAGTGATATAGCACTATAAAAAGGGCAACAGTTCCACTATACAAGAAGACACAACACGAACATACCGCAGCTCCCAGTACACTCACTCTGCGCACAACATACACGCAAACACACCGCATACATCGAGGCCGTCCTTACATGACCATAGCTGTTAATAGGACGTTAATAAATCAAACAAACAAACAAACAAACTGTTTCAATAAAAAATCATTACCTGTATAACCTTATTCCATTCAGTGTAATAGGCATTATCTGGAACGCACTATAGTGGTCATGTGACAGCGAGGAACTTTCAAAATGGCTGCTCAAAGTAGCGATAGAACAAGCACATCATTTGCAAAATGAGATGGTTTTTTGTTTTCAATACATGTCACTTTCATAATATATGTGCGTTTTGAGAGAAAAATATCTCCATTATCGATGTTGTCCAGTGTGGAAACCACTGCAGTTGGATTATTTCTGTAATAGACCCTTACAAGAGGTAGGTCAACCTGACTTGATTTTCCAGAATAAAGTTTAGAAGGCCCGAGTAGGGATTCCGACGAGAGACATCTATCAGACGTCCGAATATAAAAGAGTCTAGAGGAGGAATCTCAATAGGGATTATATTATTAATGAACGATTTGACAGACATCGGCACATGAAGTGAACTTACAACATCATGATATGAGTGGAGATTCCTGCTAACATCCATATAATCGACGTTTTATTTTATTACAACGCAACGAACAAAATTGACTATCACTTTAAATTTGAAGTAGTTTGTTTTTATATTAGCAGTTGACAAGATTCATTTTTGGTATTATTAGGTCATCTGACCCGAAGGGTCAGGATGACCTATAGTCATCATGTTTCGTCCGTCGTCGTCCGCCGTCCGCCGTGCGCCGTGCGTTAACTTTTCACATTTTGAACTTCTCCTCAAGTTCTACCAGTGCGATTAGGCTGAAACTTGCGTGAAATGATCCTGACATGGTCCCGACAAAGTGTTGTTATTTTTCGGGTCGATCCGAAATCCAAGATGGCCGCCACAGCCGCCATCTTGAAAACACATTTTGAACTTCTTCTCAAGTTCTACTGGTGCGATTTGGCTGAAACTTGCGTGAAATTATCCTGACATGGTCCCGACAAAGTGTTGTTATTTTTCGGGTCGATCCGAAATCCAAGATGGCCGCCACAGCCGCCATCTTGAAAACACATTTTGAACTTCTTCTTCCAATTCTACCGGGCCGATTTGGCTGAAACTTGCATGAAATGATCCTGACATGGTCCCGACAAAGTGTTTGTATTTTTTCGGGTCGATCCGAAATCCAAGATGGCCGCCACAGCCGCCATCTTGAAAACACATTTTGAAAACACATTTTGAACTTCTTCTCAAGTTCTACCGGTGCGATTTGGCTGAAACTTGCGTGAAATGATCCTGACATGGTCCCGACAAAGTGTTGTTATTTTTCGGGTCGATCCGAAATCCAAGATGGCCGCCACAGCCGCCATCTTGAAAACACATTTTGAAACTTCTTCTCGAGTTCTACCGGTGCGATTTGGCTGAAAACTTGAGTGAAATGATCCTGACATGGTCCCGACAAAGTGTTGTTATTTTTCGGGTTGATCCAAAATCCAAGATGGCCGCCACAGCCGCCATCTTGAAAACACATTTTGAACTTCTTCTCAAGTTCTACCAGTGCGATTTGGATGAAACTTGCATGAAATGATCCTGACATGATCCTGACATGGTCCCAACAAAGTGTTGTTATTTTTCGGGTCGATCCGAAATCCAAGATGGCCGCCACAGCCGCCATCTTGAAATTACATTTTGAACTTCTTCTCAAGTTCTACCGGTGCGATTTGGCTGAAACTTGCATGAAATGATCCTGACATGGTCCCGACAAAGTGTTGTTATTTTTCGGGTCGATCCGAATCCAAGATGGCCGCCACAACCGCCATCTTGAAAACACATTTTGAACTTCTTCTCAAGTTCTACTGGTGCGATTTGGCTGAAACTTGCATGAAATGATCCCTGACATGGTCCCGACAAAGTGTTGTTATTTTTCGGGTTGATCCAAAATCCAAGATGGCCGCCACAGCGCCATCTTGAAAACACATTTTGAACTTCTTCTCAAGTTCTACCGGTGCGATTTGGCTGAAACTTGAGTGAAATGATCCTGACATGGTCCGACAAAGCGTTGTTATTTTTCGGTTGATCCAAAATCCAGAAGGCCGCCACAGCCGCCATCTTGAAAACACATTTTGAACTTCTCTCAAGTTCTGGCCGGTGCGATTTGGCTGAAACTTGCATGAAATGATCCTGATATGGTCCAGACAAAGTATTGTTACATCTAGATCTGGTTGATCCCAAATCGAAGATGACCACCATGACACTATATATATCTAATTAATTTCCTATATGTTAAGGCCCTTGGGCCTCTTGTTTGAAATAAAATTTGTTGAAAGAAATTGAAAATGATCCTGACATGGTCCTGACAAAGGGACACCATATATAATTAATTTTACTATGGCCAAGGTAGTCAGATGACCGTTAAGGCCCTTTGGGCCTCTTGTTTTCTAATGGTATGACATCAAATTTAATATTAATGCATAGAGTCAATTTACCAGATTGTCAATATGTCTATAAAATATAAACATCACAAAGCATGTGTTTATTTGTAGGCAAAACAATGCATGATATAGATCCATACACAATACGTACATATGTGTGTAATACACACGTGAATACAGAATTGCTTTAGATAAATAGAAGAATTGTAATGCTAGATTTATTTAAGACAATTAATATCTGGGATTTCGAAATTGGCGGTATGAACTTAAAACATTGATTAAACAGTCACTACATATATAACTTCATGGATTCAGAAAATTTATAATAACACTTACCAAAATAAACAATAACCTGTGCACTGTAATATATCATACATGGTAAATTTACACTTGCTCAATATTACAGTATTTGGTTTAAAGTAAGTTTTGCTAACAGTAAAAAACATTGTATTTTATCAATGTGTATCAGGTAGAGGAGACAAATTAATTATGATGCTAATATATTTAAAGATGCTCCACCGCTGACAAATGGTATTTTTTCACTATCAAAAACGGCAGCAGACGATTTAGTATTTTTCTTCAGTTAGTAGGTTACTTACTTTACACCATTATCGCCGTTGAAAAGTTTGAGCTTCTAATTTTACTTCAAGTTAAAAATATCAAAAAAATAATTAATTGCATCCCGAAAAAATTCCGTAGCACTATATCCTATATGGAAGGAAGTATTGATTGCGCTTGACCCAAAGGCAAAACAAATTATTTTATATTATTTTTTGTGTTAATTAGACTTATGCATACACGATTAAACACTAATTATTGTTCAAATGTCATTTATACTCTGTCGGCGGTGGAGCATCTTTAACTTAAAGTACTTGTATACATGAGTCCAATATCTTCCTTTTGTCATTGTTAGATGATTTCTGTAACTTTTTTTATAACAAATTAAGAATAATTACATATATAGTGTATGTTAATTTTTATAATTACAGGACTCATTGGCTAATCATCTGAAGCAGATTCATAATTGTTGAAGACTGGAGATTATCAGAATTACTTTGGAAGCAGTGAAATGATTCTAAGGATGACTATCAGGCATATATTAAACTAGCTGCGACAACATACATGTAGCTCTGGACAACAGGCATATGGGTTGGCGCTTCTCGTTCGCGTTGTTTCATAATGCCAATTAAAACACCAAAATACAAAAAAAGTAAATCCAGTATATTTGCAACTTTTGCAAAGAGTTGTCACCATTTGACATACTGCCGATTATCAATCTGTGGAGAGATAGAAGGTGTTTAAACGTTTAACTTCACAGACTGACTCATGTGTTAGTCTTGCTGTTTTGTTGTAAAATTCAAACAAACAAAAAAGAGTTTTCTTGGCTTGAATGAAACACACTATATATGTTCTGACAGACGGTCATTATCAGAACTACAATTCTGTCCCATTGACTGTAATGTTGCAAAACATCAAGTGATGACAATTAGCGAGTGTCGAGTAACTTTGCATTTAGATATATATAGAAATATCCTACAATTATAATATAAATTGATAATTTATTTACCCATCATCACGCCTGAATTATCATTACTACAATGTATATTTCAGTGATTCACATCTGTGACACGGCCATATAAGTACATTGTATATGGAATGACATTCAATTATTTGCTACAACAGAAACATATTAAACAGTTTTACTTCTTGACTTTGTGCAGTGTGTTCACCAAAATGACACAAATTTTAACACTTCTGGTTGTTCCCATTAGTTGATGCCTCTATCAAATGTTTTTGCAACTGTTTCTGATCTTGTTACCAATACATGTATAAACAGTAATGTGACATTAACAACAAGTTGCCAATAATGTGTGATTACATGTATGTTAATTTCATATTCTTAACATTATACTTTAATGGGAAAAAAACCTTTAAAACATAACAAACAAAGTATTTATTTAGTACATAAACATAAAAACCCATCATTGATTTACAAGGTCAAGGGGAGTAACTTGTGTATGACAATTTCAAAATTGACTAGGGTACACGAAATTCGGCAGTCCGGAAAATTTGTAATCTGGACGGTTTAGGCTGGGATCGAAGGTGTCCAGATTATCGAGGGTCGAATGTACATGTCAATGTATACAAATAACACACTGGTTTTGAGAATGGTTGTTTTAATATGCTGTTAAGAATTCTCAGTGTCCATTTTATGCATTATATAGAGACAGTATCATACTGAATCTGACTTTGATATGACTTTTCTTCAATATTGCAGCAAAGTATCAAGAACTGCTCATTACTTACTAATATGCCTGAATACATCGTGTGTATCACAGAAGAGAACTAGAAAAAATAATGTATTATGATGTTATTTCATGTTTGTATTAAAGTATTTTTGAATAAACATAATTCAAAACAATTCAGTTTTCATTTTGATGAAGTAACCAATTCTTCTAAATAAACATGTGACCCTTAGTTTTTGTCATTTCATTTCTTCTCTTGATAATTATCTAATTAATTGCCTTTTGCCCTTTCCTCCTGTAATAGATCTGTACCATATAGTTAATCGAAAAAAATACTTGTATGTTATATGCATTGCACATAGTTCCTTATAAATGAGGTCTGTAAACAACATTCGCAGCATAAGCCATGAACTTTGTAAAAATGCCATCAAGGGATATCCATCTGTCAGATTATACTTTCTTCTTATGGAGTCTTAATGTTTCCCTTGTTGTCATTTTACTGCAGATTGTTATTAGCTGTAGGTCTTCACAGCCTTGTCCTCAAGATCAATTATCAAATAATCATAACTACAAAATGTTTCTTTATTTTGTTATTCAGACAATTACATTCAAACATTAGAGAAAAGGTTACATGACACTGACTGTAAATATTTGTTGAAACTGTTGAATTCAAGATAGGTTCAAAGTTCAAATCTTAAAGAAATTTTCTAGCATTTTCTTAAAATCTTCTCATAATTTTTAGATTCATCTTTTGATATGAGGAGGAATGGTTGTCTGCAATCTTAACAATTTATCCAAAATTAATTAAATGAATACTTGGAAGATAAATAACCAAACTAGATAATGACATGAGACTTGCAAGAAAATACACACCCAAAAATGTTACTAATGACATATTTGCCTTCTTTGAACTAAATTTTTGTTACATCAATGCTTTTTCAGTTCAGTACTTACAGTACTTTGATTAGTATTTAATCTTGAAGTAAAGGTGGTAATTCCATGCCACTATGCCCTATATGGAATTAAGTGCTGATTGCGCATGCAACAAAAGCAAAAATTATTTTATATGCACTTTTGTGTTAATTAGACACATAAAAACACGATTATACAACACTTATTGTTCAAATGATGGGTATCGTTTATGCTCTGTCAGCGGTGGAGCATCTATACAGCCATTTTGCTTCAGCACTTCAGTCATGATTAGTTCATGGTTTTGGAAAAATTACCCAAATTACAGGATTAAATGATGCATCTGGGCTGAAATAATTGGATACAGAATGCACTCAAAATGTATAGAAAAATGCTATTGACCACCGCTCTTGTAAATGTATTATATTTACCAATTTTTATCAGTTTAAAATGGTGAGTCACTAGTTCTTATCGGACTAGTTCATTACATGTGGCACTCCGGAGGTAAAATTACTAGTTGTGGGCATCGGATTAGTGCTTAAAGTCACAGCTGCTTTTTCTGTGATTGTGTAAGGACCCTTGATGTGCATATTGCTTAGCTGAACCAATTTGATAACAAGCTTAAAGGCACACTACCTTTCTGGAGCAAAATATAAAGATTTCTTAAAAACATTAATTACCTCAGAAAATATATACTGATGGCCTAAGATGAGGTTACAACATCAAACATATGCAAGATTTCCTGCGTAATATAAGATAACAATGGAGAGTCATTTTGCTGTTTTACCGTCTGCCGCAGTAATGGTCAACTACCGCGCGGTATTTAGGATGACGGAGGAAAACATAAGACGAAAATTAACATTTTATTTATTTAATTAAATTGTTTAGGAGGTGATAACAAGTGTAGTATTAACATTAAGTTAATAACAGTTGCCACTCTACAAAATTATTTATCTCGTTTTACATTCCCATTTTAAAAATCAAAAACTGTTTTGGAAAGGTAGTGGGCCTTTAAGGTGGGGCTCCTTCAAAACTGCCGATCAAAATTTACACAAATTTCCAACTAAGTCTCAATGTATCCGAGTGTGTGTGGTGGTATATGTTACACATGACTGTGTTTACCGATAATGGTCCTGTACATTGTAGAAATTCTAATTGCACAATGCTTACTTACTTTTAACTATTTTTTTAGCCTAACAGCTGGTCTCACACTAACTTTCAAGTTTGCTTTGGCGGAAATTATTTTTTCCTTTCAGCAAATAAGAATTATATTTAGCAAATTGTGCATTCACAGCATTCTATAATGAACAATTTAAACACTTAGAAGCACCAAATAATGTATTTTATGCATCAATTGAAAAAAGTGCGTGCGTGTCGTGCATGTTTAATTATTACTTTACAGTCCTTCAACATGAAAATATATATGGTTCAGTAACTGATTAACTTATCAACTGTTTTAGACTTGCTATGAAAGCAACGCAACTGAAATAAACTTTTTTAAAGTTTGTTTTGTTTGTTTGAGTTTTACGGCCCATCGACAACTAAGGTCATTTAGGGCCAAACTACAAGTCATGCATTAATATCAGGATAAAAGTTCAGGGTAAGAAAAAGCAAGTAAGGACTAAAACACAGATTGTAAATGTTAATTTGATAAAAAAAAGAAGGTTTGCATGGGATAAAATAAATTTGGCTAAAACACATGACTCATGCACAATGTTGATGAAACGATGAAATGTTGAGTTGATACGATGTATGGTGAGAAAACGTTCATATTTGGCTTAAAATACCGATCTCTTTGAGATAATTAAAAATACGATTATGTCTCACGGCATGAAACAAAGTGTACATGTCGGAGACATCGTAGTATTTATCTCGTATGTGTTTAAAATCAATACAATGCAATAAAATATGCTCCACTGTGAGAGGGGAATCACATGCATGGCATGTAGGAGGATCCTCCCCTCTCAATAGATAGAATGTGTAAAATATGTGTGTCCAGTTCGGAGCCGAGAGAGTACAACTTCCTCTCTGCGGTCTCTCCGACTGGACAGTTTAGGATTAAGTGTAGGTTGAATTTTAAACAGTTTATTGTTTGTTTCGGTAGACCACCTTTGTTGCCAATGGTGTTTGATGGCTGACTGAATTGAAGGTTTGATGTCGGTGTATGGTAGTTTCAAATCTGTTTGTGCTAGGCGAAGAGCAGTCTTAGCTGCTTTATCAGCCTGTTCATTCCCCTTTATACCCACACGACTGGGAATCCAGAGATAAGTAATTTGAGTTTTAGAAGATAATCGAAATGTTCGGATTAAAAGATTTTGGATTAGAGTATTTCTAGGGCTTCTTGATTTCAAAGCCTGAAGAACCGAAAGAGAGTCTGAACAGATGATTGCCTTTTCAATGCGGTGTTCTTCGATATGGTCAAGCGCCAGACCGATAGCACATGCTTCCGCAGAGAAAATGGAGGCAATATCCGGGAGTCGGATAGAGGAGCAGTGATTAGATGTACAGCATGCTACCGCAACATTATCACCATCTTTTGATCCGTCAGTGTAGATCTGAACATGGTCAGGGAAAGCCCTAATGCACTCCCGAAAGGAGGATTTGTGTTCTTCGGGTAATGCACTGGATTTTGCCCTCTAATGTAGAGATAAATTGATATCAGGTGTTTGAATGAGCCATGGTGGTACATCCGATACGGTGTACTCGTCAATGGTGTCGAAATAGGCGAGCTTTGCTGTTCTCCAACAGCTCTTGTCTAAAATTGTACACGCATGTCAATCTGAATTGTTCTATATCATAACATTCCAATGTATAGTCCAAGGGACCTCCTAATAATACATGTATTAGCTCAAAATCTGAGAGGGAGTATAAATATGAAATGAAATCTACATTTGTGATTGATACAATTGAACATATGAAATCATTTCTTATTTGGTCAGTTAATGAACAATTCAAAACAATATGACTAACAATATCAGTGTAAAAGTGTCCACAATAGTGACATAATATTACAGAATTTTCTAAACGTACAGACAGATGGACGGTGCTAAATGGATCTATTTGGTCATATTATATAAGATATATGTGCTATGGACCTCTTGGTTTGTAGCTTTCAAATTATTTAAGGATTAAGGAATTTTTATGTTATGGAGATATAAAACAAAAATCTGAGTGTACTCTAAATAAGCCGTGAAGCGGTTTATGATGAGAATACACTCAGATTTTTGTTTTGATTTTGCGGATCACAATCATTTGTATTAGTCTTTGAAACAATTATTGGTAACAGTAATGCATTAAATGTATTTTATTATTTCACTGTCATGGTTTCAAAGCAGCATTGAAAGATACAAATTTTCCATACGATGAAAATGCTTTGCTACACAACTTTAAAATTATTTGTGTTTTGTATGTAAAGAGATTTGAAGTCAAATCGGATATCATCTGGAATGGATGTAGTGTTTATATTGTCTCGTAATGTGTTATATATTATGTATATATAGTAAAAAGAACATGTCCAAATTGAGTGTACAGCTGTATAAGATATTTATATAATCTGTAATTGCATTTGTAAGCAGCATTTATTGCTGCAATCACAGTTATTTTAAATAAAAATCTGCTTAAATAAATTAATGTTATTTATGATCTCTTGCTTCAGATTCCATCATCAACTGCATCTTAGATGCATCTGTCCTTATGTACTATGTGTCCCATTGTCTATATATTACATTCCAAAATAAATTGTGATATCAATTTCAAGAAATACACATCACTGCATAATTATCAAGATCAGATGTCAAAAGTCTTTTGATGGTAATCTTCAGGTAATAACATTCTCTACAAATATCAATAAATTGTCTCATCATCCCCGATTTATCCTTGGAAAAAATGTACACTGTTCTGACTTAGGTTGTATTTCATGGCTACCCATGCAATGTAACTTTGTGACATCAATATCAACATAAAATTAGTGTTTTCTCGATGTCATTTTTCAAAATTTTACTATAACAGAGGTTAGATAACAAGATTTGTGTTCAAAATGTCTGACATCTCAATTTCCCTGAGAAAATAATGATATTGGTTTTCAGCATTTGTAGCCATATGCAATACAGCCTCGGCACAAAGTGTATTGCATGTGGATAAGAAAAAGAGAAACATACACCTTCTATGGGGTAAGACAGGTGATCTGCACCCTGAAGATAAGATTATTAAGTTGTCAAACATTCAGCAAAGCTGACAGTTTAAGCATTTCAACCATTGGCAATGGGTTGCAATGTCTTGCCATAAAGAGTGTGACAGATTCTGTTTATATCCCTATCCTTTTTATTTACATAATGAGAGAGTCTAACATTCCATTATTAACAAAAAGGTGTCCAAATAACTCAATCAAATTTCGATTGATTATTTTAAATTTCAACTCACTTGTCCAAGATCATTCTTTACTTGAAACCATTCAACCCAAACAGGTACAAAGTTCACTAATAATATTGGGTTAGTAGGATGCTTTTACGCCTACCTATTGTGTTTTAAAGTACAAAAGCATACTTTCATTCAAGGTCACAGTGACAATTATGATAAAATCTCAATATCTGTTTACCAATGACAAACATGCACATATACTTTTTTGGTTTGTTTAATGGCTACCTATTTGTTCAATTAAGAATGAATGATCTTAGCTTCATTTAATATAAGATATCAAAAAAGACCAGAGGCCTATGGGCCTTAACAGTCATTTGAACATTGGCAAAAAACAACGTTAAACAGTCACAGTATAAAGCAGTGGCTACAATGTAACAATTAAGGCAATACAAGGAACTCTTTCATTAAAGCTATAAGTTTCCGATATTTAATATATTTAATGACATTGACCTTAAAATTAGGTAAAGGTCATTCATTTGAAGACCTTGTTAGCCATTCATCCTAGTATGCTACAGACCCAATATCAAGCTGTCTCTAGGCCTCTTGTGTATAAACAAGATATAAGCATTATTGTCACCTACGACCTTTAGTGAATGTCAAGGTAATTCATTTGAACAAACTTCATAGTCCTTCATCCCAGCTGCTGCAGACTCAGTATCAGGTATATATGCCTCATAGTTATTCTCAAGAAGTCGTTTTAAGATTAAAGCCTATTTGACCCTGTGACTTTAAATAAAGGTCAAGGTCATTCATTGGAACAAATTTGTTAGTTCTTCATTTCACCACTCTACATGCCCAGTATCAGTACCTTGGGCCTTTCTGTTACTGGGAAGAAGTTTGAATGGAAAGTTTACGAACGACGACAGACGAAGCACGGTGACTATACATGTAGGTTATCCTAACCCATCTGGTCAGATGACACAGGAGATGGGCGTCCCTCAGGGTGGTATCTTGTCCGTCACACGTTTTGGACTAAAAATTAACAGCATAACCAAATGTCTTGGCCAATCTACGGAAGGGTCTCTATTTGTGGATGATTTCTTGATCTGTTACAGATAAAAAAAACATGCACACTATAGAACGGCAACTACAACAATGTTAAGGCAAATTACAAAATTGGGCTGACGAAAATGGCTTTAGATTTTTAAGATCAAAAACTGTCTGTATGCACTTCTGTCAAAAACGAAAACCAAACAATGATCCTGACCTCACACTCAATGGAATTAAAATTCCAGTAGTTGAACAAACTAAATTTCTTGGACTAATATTTGATTCGAAACTGTCCTTTGTTCCACATATCAAACATCTGAAGGATAAGTGCTCGAAGGCGCTGAACATTCTACGAGTTCTTTCCCATTCTGATTGGGGTGCAGACCGTGAAATGCTTCTACGTATCTATCGGGCACTTATTAGATCAAAACTTGACTACGGCTCTATTGTCTATGGATCGGCTCGCAGCTCCTATCTACAGATGCTTGACCCTATACAGAATCAGGGACTGCGTCTCGCACTAGGAGCTTTTCGGACAACACCTGTGAAGAGTCTAATGAGCCATCTCTAGACGATCGACGAAAGAAATTATCCTTACAGTATGCTGCTCAACTGAAATCCAACCCCAAAAATCCTGCATTTAACCTTGTATTCAATCCACAACATCAAGAAATATTTACACAAAATCAAAAGCTCATACCAACATTTGGCATCAGAATTTCAAAATTTTTGCTGGAACTTAATATAACTTTCGACACCATTGACGAGTACACCGTATCGGATGTACCACCATGGCTCATTCAAACACCTGATATCAATTTATCTCTACATGTGGAAGTTACATTTCCTTGTAAACTTAACCCCATTGAACTTTCAAAAATATTGAATAACTTATGAGTATCATTTTTCAAAAACAGCCATGAGATTTGGTAACGGAAAGACTTTGGTATTGACTTAGATGTTGGCAGTCTTTCCTCAAATCTAACTTTTTCTTTCAATAGTGAATGGCTATTTGATAAATAATTCAGATAAATAGACTGGTTTAAAAGAGGTAGAGAATTGGGAAAATTTTCTTCAGCAAAATGCTCAGACAACTTGCTTTGTTCAGTCCGTCTTTAGAGAGGAAATGGCAGAAATTGATCTTGAAATTTTTTTCTGTCAGAATCAGAAGTATTTGTATGTAAAAACCAATCATCTGAGGACTCTGACTCTATATGTGCATGAAATCCCTTTCTGACACAATGAGAGAGATTAAGCACAAAATTGACACCACAATTTTCAGCATGACTTAAACTATTTCCCAAAAGTTGCTTAAAGTTTTTCAAATTATACTTATAATTTTTATCAGTTCTTCCTTTTTTGCCTTTGATCGTCCTTTCACTTTCACGATTTTTACTTAATGTTTTAATGTCAGAATTTGTAACAACTTGACTCAAAATTAATGCTTCAGAAGAAATGTCTAATACCTCGAGTAATTAATTTTTCAGCCATTGAGACATGAAACCAGTA
>SAYR01067601.1:0-14995 GCA_004382745.1 Argopecten irradians irradians | reverse complement strand
TCCGCATGAGAACAGTGCACCCAGTCTCGGGACCTGGACCCAGCTTTCATGGAGAATGAAATAGGACGATAGTTATTGGCATCAGTAGCATCTTTCCCGGGCTTCGGAAGGGGTATAATAGTAGATTCCTTCCAAGACTCGGGAATTTTGCCAGAAGAGTAAACTTGATTAAATATAGTTAAAAGACATTTTAGTGAAGATTCTGGTAATTGTTTTAAAAACATATATGGAATTTCGTCTGGTCCAGCTGCCGAGTCCTTTGATTTCTCAAGGGACTCGAGCAATTCTGGTATCTCGAAAGGCCTATTGTAACTTTCACTATTGGAGGATTTAAAATTAAGAAGTGCCAAAACATTGTGGATTAAGAAACAAAATCAACGCATTGAACAAAGAGATAGAGGGAAACTACAATGAAATGGGAAAGATGGATAAAGAACTTGAACAGTGCCAATATGAAAACTGCATGTTGGAACAAAGTGTTATCATAGAGTGTATTATAGGTCTTTTGGAAACCACGAAAACCAATGAAAGAAACAAGAAAATCAGAGAAGACACCTTGAAATTAGCGAGAGACGAAACATTAAATCGACTTAAGGAATTGCTTAAATTGGATTTTTGTTTGGGACATTTACCCGCAGTGAAGACAATAAAGAAAGTTTTAATGATTCGGACATAGACAAACATATATGTGACTAAGAGATTATCTTGTGGACAGTGACATCTTGGATATAGTGAACAAATTTTGGATTATCTGTAGGTGAAATTGGATAAATAAGTGAAATTTAAATCGTGTTTGGGACATCAACTGTGAAATTTGGTGACAATATGATATACGCTAATAAATATGGGTTAACTAATTCCAATAGAAGATTGAAGATAAAATGAAACAGTGAAATATGTGAACTTGCAAAAAGTAGTAATGTGGAACAAAAATTATATTGCATGTAAAGACAGTGCAACGAAGAGTGAATGAAGGAACATATTGCACCAGATGCATAAATCAGTGACAGTAACTTTCTATATGAAATGTATGTACTGTTATTGTGTAGTTGTGAAGATTACAATTAAGAAAATCTTTAACGATGTGTGTCTTTAGAAAAATGTCCAAGTGGAAAACTTAGGATGTGTGCTACAATGTATTTACATGTAGTGGTTTTACAAGTTTGTATGAAGTTTAGAGAAACTATATGCAGTTTAAGACATAAAAGTTTCAATTCAACATTATATATGTTGTGATGTGAAATTAAGTTTTGAGAAACTATATGCGGTAGACATAATAGTTTCAATTCAGCATATTAGGTAGATATATGTTGTGATACGAATATGAAATTAAGAGAATTAAACTATGTCAAATTCTTATATAGATAGATGTAAGTTTCAATCCAACTAAATATTGTGATCGATGTGAATTGAAATATTGACTGTCAGTGACAATGAAAAGCACTTAGACAAGTCATGATGCACTCTGTGAAGTGCCCTATTGTGTTTTTACAGTATTGCATGTGAAATATGTTACAAGTATGTATGAAGTAGGTGAGATGGTGAAATGAGCAAATTGTATTTTTGTCAAATTTAGAGACTAAATTTTTTAAGCGAGAGTGTAATTGTAGTAGTGTAATTAATCCTGTTAGCCAGGTATATTATGTAAGTGCTTGTGATTTGGGTTGTGAAGGGAAGTGTCATACTGTGCCAGCATCATGATGGTCAGCTAGGTCAGACATCCCACTGGGTCAAGATAAGGCTTGACACTCTACCTCTATGAATAGTTGTTTTTGTTTAGTAAGATTAAATGTACTATTTCTAATTAGTAATAACTATTTAGAGAATAAGATAGATATCAGCTGAAAGTGTAAGTTATGCAGTTTATGAAGATGTTTTTATTATCTTAAACATGCGGTAGCTTGAGCTTGAGTCATTTGAGGTATGTAAAAGTAATTAAAGTGTAAATGAAGTAAATCTAAATTGATATGGTTATAATCTAGAGAATGTGTTCTAGGGATGATAGTTTATAGATTTTAAATATCATTATTGGTTTTGTCAGGAATTAGGTTTAAAGTTTAATAAGAAACACAGTGTTGTGGATTCTGGGGTCAGCCTGGGTTTTAGTAGGTAGCCTTAGGGGGTGACTTCTCTGAGGGTCACCAGGAACTTATATATATATGTAAATTTAGGTGTGGCAAGTCAGTAAGTACAGAAGAGTCAGTAAAAGCAGTAAGAGTAGAAGAGTAAGAGCAGTAAGAGTAGTAAGAGCAGAGAGTAAGAACAGAGAATTGGAGCCAAGAGATACAAAACAGAAGAGAGAGTACAAGAGATATTTAGAGATTGTGAACTTATTGTGAACTGGATTTATAGATATTGAATCGAAAATAAAACAAAAATGGAAAAGAACAAAAGTCTCCAGTAATCCGTTACAACATGAAGAGGCCAGACTCTTCTTGGCAAGGACACGTCAATCAAACTAGGTGTACTTAGGCTAGGACCCGAGTCGGCAGACCAGTCAGCTGATTTCAACAGAGTGTCAATGATGTCAGGGATGAAGGAGGAGCTAATGAGACAATACCCGAAAGCGTTTAAGGGACTTGGAACCTTAAAGAACTTTGAGCTTGAAATTTCGCTTGACCCTGAGGTCAGACCCATCGCGCAATCGCTCAGGAGGGTACCTTATAACCTTCGCGACAGACTGGAAAAGAAACTTAAGGAGCTTGAAGACTTGGACATCATCGAGGCGGTACATCGGCCCACATCGTGGGTATCTCCAATCGTGGTAGTGCCAAAAGGTTGTGTGAGATCGGAGACTGAAACCTTAAAACATGAAGTGGGCCAGCGGCTATCTCGGAATACCAAAATCTTTACGAAAATGTTTGCATGTTGTTCGGCATCAATTAAAACCCCTATAGACCAATTTTCATTGAGATCAGAGACTGAAACTTTAAAACTTGTTTGTTTTTTTTTTGTTTGTTTGTTTGAGTTTTACGGCCCATCGACAACTAAGGTCATTTAGGGCCAAACTACAAGTCATGCATTAATATCAGGATAAAAGATCACGGTAAGAAAAGGCAAGTAAGGACTAAAACACATATTGTAAACGTTTATTTGATAAAAAAAAAAAAAAAAAACACTTTTGCATGGGATAAAATATTTTTGGCTAAAACACATGAGAAAACTCATGCACAATGTTGATGAAACGATGAAATATTGAGTTCGATAACGATGTAATGATGCATGAGAAAAACGTTCAATATTTTTGGCTCCCTATAAAATACCTCTCTCTAGAGATAATTTAAAAATATCGATTATGATCTCACTGGCCACTGGAAACTAAAGTGTACATTGTCGGAGACATCGTAGTATTTATCTCGTAATGTGTTTAATATCAATAACAATGCAATAAAATATGACTCCACCTGTGAGAGGAGTATCAACATGCATGGCGATGTAAGGCAGCGATCCTCCCCTTGCAATTGTATAGGAATGTGGTTTAAAAATATGTGTGTGTCCAGTTCGGAGCGAGAGAGAACAACTTCCTTCTCTGCGGTCTCTCCGACTGACAGTTTAGGATTTTAGTGTAGCGTTGAATTTTAAACAGTTTATTGTCTGTTTCGGCTAACCACATTTGTTGGTCAAATAGGTGAGTCTTTGCATCGGCTTCCGACTGAATTAAAGGTTTATGTCCGTGAAGCCTATGGTAAGTTTCAAATGTGTATTGTATCTGTGCTAGGGGCGAAGAGCAGTCTCTTGACTGCTTTATCAGCGTGTTCATCCCCTTTATGCCCAAATGACTGACGGAAATCCAGAGAAATAAGTAATTTGAGTTTAGGAAGTAATCGGAAATGTTCGGATTAAAAATTTTTGGATATAGAAAAGTATTTCTAAGGCGCTTCTTGAATTCAACAGCCCTTGACAGAACCGAAAGAGAGTCTGAACCAGGATGATTGCCTTTTCAATGCTGGTATTCTTCTTCGCTGTGGCACAAGAGCCAGACCGATAGCACAGCTTTCCCAGCAGATGAAATGGAGGTCTACATCGGGAAGTCACGAATAGAGGGAACAGTGATTAGATGTACAGCATTCTGCCGCAAACATTTATCACCATCTTTTGGCCGATCAGTATATAATCTTAATAAATGATCAGGGAAAGTCCTGAATGGCACTCCCGAAAGGAGGATTTATGTTCTTTCGGTTAATCAATGCAACTGGAACTTTAGCCTCTCATGCAAAGATAAATTGATATCAAAGGTGTTTGAATGAGCCATGGTGGTCAAAACTCCGATATGGTGTATCTCCGTCAATGGTGGGGTCGAAATTTATAATTTTGTTCACTGCAAAAACATTTGAAATTCTGAATGCCAAAAAAATGTTGTGTATGAAGCTTTATGATTTTGTCTGAATATGGTTCCTGGTGTTTGTGGATTAAATACAAGATCAGAATGCATGGGTTTTTTGGGATTGGATTTCAGTTGAGCAGCAATAACTGTTTTAAGGGATAATTTCTTTCGTCGATGCGTCTAGAGATGGCTCATTAGCTTCCACATGGAGACTCCTTCACAGGTTTGTTGTTTCGAAAAGCTCAAAGTGCGAGACGACGAGTCCCTGATTCTGTATAGGGTTCAAGCAAATCATGTAGATAGGAGCTGTCGTAGCCGATCCTAGACAAATAGAAGCCGTAGTCAAAGTTTTGATCTAATAAAGTAGCCGATAGATACGTACAAGAAGCATTTCCGGTCCTGCACCCCAATTCAGAAATTGTGGAAAAGAACTCGCTAGAATGTAAATAGCACGCTTCGAGCACTTATCCTTGCAGATGTTTTGATTGTGGAACAAAGGACAGTATTCGGGAATACAAATAATTTAAGTCCAATAGAAATTTAGTTTGTTCACTAACTATAAGGGAATTTTAATTCATCGAGTGTGAGGTCAGGATCATTGTTGCGGTTTCACGTTTTTGACAGAAGTGCATACAGACAGTTTTTTGATGCTTGAAAAATCTAAAGCCATTATTCGTCAGCCCCAATTTGTAAATTTGCCTAAACATTGTTGTAGTTTGCCGTTCTATAGTCGGTGCATGTTTTTTGATCTGTAACAGATCAAGAAGTCATCCACAAAATTAGAGACCCTTCCGTAGATTGGCGCAAGACATTTAAAGTTATGCTGTTAATTTTTTAATCCAAAAAGTGTGACGGACAGGATAACCACCCTGAGGGAGCGCCCATCTCCTGTGTTTCTGTTTTCTGAATAAGTTGAACACGTTTCGAACTTTGAAATGCCGTGTCAGAATTATATAAAAATTTGAATAAACTTTGGCAAATTAGCGCAACGTTATACCGATATATTATGGAGATGCGTTCATGATTCCATATTGCCTCAAGTTGTGTCCGTATCTTCAAGGTCAAAGAATACGAGCACAAGATGTTCTTTCTTGGCTAAATGCTTTCTCGTATAAATGTTTCTAGTCTAACATAAGTGGTCTAAGACCGTTCCACGATAGTCTGCGGTTTCTAAAGCCGCTTTGCAGAGGAATTAAAAATATGTTTGATTCCAAGGAAACCAACTAATTCATGTATTTATCATACGTTCCTAAAGTTTTACAAATACACTCGTCATGAATAGGACGATTAGTGTATTAAATGAATTGATATTGGTTTATTAGGCATATCAGTACGCAAGTCTTTCACGAACTGTGCCAGCTAACGTGTAAAGGTTGTATATTTAATAGTTAGAATAATAACTACACTAAGATACTCCGGGAATTTTTGCCAGAAGAGATAAACTTGATTAAATAATATGTTAAAAAAGAGCAATTATTAGTGTTATACGAATACTTAGGTATGTTCTTGTTTATAACATTATAATGAGTAATTTTTCGTCATTGGATTCCAGACATTGTATGTTTATGTCTCTTGCGATATACTACAAGGTGACTCTCGAGCACACTCTCTGGAGTGTCTTCTCGGAAGGCCTAATTGTAAAGCGTATTCCACACGTATTGGGAGGATTTAAACTCTTTATAGACACGTCTGCTTTTCCTCTTTCTTTTTACCATTTCTTGAATTTTTGTGCGTACTCTGAGTGTATTTGCTGAGAGGTGAGACTTTAACTTTTAGGCGGAGGATCAATTTAATGGCTATCGGAGTGGTCGATTTCATGCTATTTACTGGCGTTAGTTGATAGTGGATAATATTTTTGTTTATTATATTAGTATCAAATGATTGTGGAGAGAAACTGGTGTCCAGCTGTATTTCACTATCTGTAGATTCTTAATGGATTTTGGTACTCACTCGAGGTTACATCCAAACTTTCACTTACGACGCGCATAGATTTAATTGGAATTAATTATTTGAGGGAGGTTACTCTCATATCTCAGAGGTCAAATGCATGGGTCTTCTCATTTAGATCGATCTTGTAGACGTGCTTGGAGTGGTGCATACTCCCGAAATTTTAAAAGGATTGTTTTAGTAATAGTATATTGAGCACGGTTGTGAGTCTGAAGCCATGATACGCCTACAAGGAGCGGAATTTTAACAGATCTGATTGAATAAGAAGTCGATATCATGTCTAGAGCGAACGAGGAACACTATCATGTAGAGTTTTGCATGCAGATTTTGCGTCATGGGTATATTTGTTACTGCTCGTGGACACGTGGAGCGACCTATACTGGTGGCAAATTTTATCACGAATGCGAGGTCATCGAGGCTTACAAATATAGGCCAGCTTGTATATGAGATCTCCACTCTGGACGACATCATAGTTCTCTCTAACATTGATGCCCACATCGCTTATAGTACGATGGTGATACAACTAGGAACTTGGCTCCAAAGATTGTTGGTTTTGTCCCCTAATAGATTTTTTTTTAATTTAATATACTCATGGGACACGTTTGATTCAAGGTGCTTCCGCCACGGAAAGGTACATGGTATGCCACTGCTCTCACAATATCATAAATCCAGAAGATCTAGGATGCGAAAATAGGCCAGTGAAAGATGACGTCAGTGACCTCCTCAATGGTTGTGTTAGAGCTGAGTAGCGTCGGCAGATGAAAGCGTGTACACAATACTTTTTGGGATTAAAAATTTGATTCGGGATGCAGACTATGAGTCTGTATAATAAAATGATCATTAAGTCTGTGCTTTACTAGCAATAATACTCATCGATGTACGTCCTACCATCTAGCATGAGGCAGTCACCTAGTGGGGAGGTATTCCTCGCCAGAATGGGACATTAGTATATGACTCTCGAGTTCACAATGTCTATACCCAGGATCACTAGGATAAATATAAAGAAACGACTACATAGCTACGCATCTAATGTCAGAATAACGGGCAACTCACGAAGAAATTAATATAGTTGTCATACGACAAGCATCAATGGATTATATTGGAGGCGAAATATTATAGGCGATGATCAGCATGGTGATTAATAATATTTGGCTTCTTGGTGAAGTAGTTGTCATCTTCTCACGAGCAAACAAGCTTAGTAGAGACTGGTGTTACTGTTTAGATGCTGGACCTGTGTCTTGTCTTTGTGGCGAGAACAGTTTTTACGTATATAACCGGCAGGCAATGTATCCGGCTCTAGGACCCTCACACACCTGCTTCGACATGTGATTAAAATTCCAGTAGTTGACAAACTAAAAATTTTCTGGACAATAAATATGTATAGATTCAAACTGTTCCTTTGGGTTCCAACAGTATCAAACACTCCATCGCAAGTGATAGCACGTGCTCGAAGGCGGCTGCAAACTTCTACCGAGTCCTCGCTTGTTGCGCGCATGTCGTGATGGATGGTGCAGATACCATGGGTGAAATGTTCGCTCTTGCTATATGCGTAACTGGTGATCGGTGCAATTCCTATCTAGTTATTTTTGTAAGGCAGATAATATGGATGATGGTTTATTTGTTGTTTCCGTCATAAGATTCGTTTAATTACTCTATGTTCTGCTTTTAAGAATCGGCCGTTATCGTTTACAGTGACTTGCTTCGTTGATGATACGTGTTTTGTCGGTTTCCTTTTGCTCTTGAGCGATCTCTTGGTGGTGAGTTGTCTATGAGGAGAGAATATTAAGTAAGTTTGTCATACTCGGACAGCACTCGCAGGACATTATTCTTGACGAAGGTACTATTTATTAGTTTGCTGTGCGGGATAAATTTGATTGTCCTCACCAAACTCTGGCACTTTCGATCCGTATAGCATTAGTATTTCTAATTAGATGTTTCACGATCCAGGGATACATATATCGGTCATACTGATTCCTTGAACTGGCGTTTGTGGTTTAAGAATGCCAGGGAGCTCTTGCGCCAGCTTACCTTGTGTTTTGTCTGGGTTGCTCCTGCGGTGGTGGTATTTTGCTGGCGCTTAGGATGGCTTTACGCTTGAGCACAAGGGAGCTCATTTTTATTCTTTTAACGTCAACGTACGACGAGTGAATTGTTACTATTGCAACGTCTATTGATTGTTCAACGTATTAGTTATTGACCGAGTCAGTGCTTGTGTAATTCTCTTTCAATGAGGGATTTCTGAATATATTAAAATATACTAGACGGGACTCAAAGGAGGTGAAAATTGCGGGCCAAGCATGCTGGTAATTGCTAATCCTGGTTCCTCTAGTGCGGACTTTCCAGATGTGCTCTACCAATTCTATCTTACGGTAGCTTTCTAATTGTAGGTTCGTTTGGTGTGTGGTGTATAGCACTGTATTAGCGCAGCGCTATGTGATTGGACGTTTTAGCACCTCCAGGGTGGTTTGGTGTGTTGGGTCGGTTCTGCTTTGTTCGTGGGTTCTTCTTTTCTGGGTTCTTTGCTAGGCTTTGGGTGATCAGACCTAGAAAGTACCCTCTTAATCCAAAATCTTTTAATCGAAATGGTTCGGGCATTATTATTCGTAAACTCTAAATTATGTGATCTCTAGATACCGCAGTAAATGGTGGGCATAAAGGGAATGAAACACGCTGATATGAGAACTAAGACGTGGCTTTCGCCTAGCAGGCTTACCAGCGAGGTTACTAGAACAACTACATAAAGATCTATCGTGGACATAATTCGGTTTGCAATTAAGGTGTACATGTAGGAATCCAATGCAGATACTAACTATGGCAAAGTGTTGGTCTTAACGCACTTAAGCAGACATAAAAACATATGTTGTCATTTAAAAATCAACACTAACGGCATTTCTAAGATCCTAGACAACGTAGAGTTAGGTCCGGGACGAGACACGATGAGGATGAAGTGTATCTCTCTCTCTGGCTCGACTGGGACACAACACAGGTATGTTAACACAATTCCCTATCTTATAGGAGGGCACGTGGTAATCTCACCCTACAAGTGCGATGGCTCTATTGTGATCCGTACGCGGCTCACGAGTATCGGTGAGCATATATGTTTCATTTAGTCATTGGTAAGTTGGTATGTACTTCTTTATACAAAACACATTTCACGCGAGTGATACATGTAGTCGCTCAGACTATCCTCACTAGCATCGATGGGTGATCAGAGAGACACCTTAGGTGGTATATATTTGGGAGCTCTCGTTAATATAGTGACTCGTGCAACATATATCTCCGTAAGTTTTAACATTATCTAAGGGAGATGGTAGGCTAGAGAAGGTGAGCCAAAGTATGAACGTGTTCCTCATGATCAGATCCACTCGTACTCAACAATATGTGTTGATTCACTCCCCCTGCTAATATATGATAGACGATTTGACGTCTTGTGTTTACTACACATTGGGTGTTTTCTTAATCACAAACTATATTTATTCTGGCAAGGTTTTTTTTTTATTTTCTTTTTCAATATAACCGTTTACAAAATATGGATGGTTTTTAAGGTCCTCTCACAATACTATTGATGGTATTTCCTCACGATGGATACCTTTTACTCCTGGAATAAATGGGCATGCGCAACTTGTAGTACGGACCCTAAATGACATTAGTTGTACGATGGGGCCGTTACAAAGCTCAAAAACAACGAATACAAAAAAATAATAAACAAACCAAGTTTTAAAGTTTTCAGTCTCTGATTCATCAATGAAAATTGGTTTCTATTAGGCCGTTACTTTTACAAATTTGGTATTCAATAGCAATAAGATGGCCTACTCATGGCAGTTATCGGCACCATCATGATTTGGGTAAGTAGGAGGGTAAACCAGCAGATAACGCTGGTAACCAAACAGTTTACTGCTCCTGCATGGTAACCCACGATTTTGGTGTTCGGGAAGCGTCATGAGTTTGTTAGGACAGTGTAGATGTTGGAGTTGATACGCGCTGGCATTAATTCATAGTTTATTAAGGTGTGTTCCATACTCTTTCTTCATGATTTCTATATTCTCCCATCGTTATCGTGTGTACCGGAATGGCACTCTCTTGGAAGTATGTACCAGCTATTCAGCCCTCATTTGTATTCGCAGGACTGGCAACCTGATTTACCCCCTTGCTGCAATTTAAATGATGAGTGGGGTTTTTACACACACACTCGAGGCAGGCAAAACTGTGGTTCCAATAGGTTCTCCCGCTTGTTGCTTGCGGAAAACCTCTATTAGGAGCATCACCCGATCTAAGAGCTTACAGACTATATCTCGCGGCAGCCTATAGTTGGCCCTTCGCAATATTAAGGGTGATAAACCTCCGTGGTCCTTGCCTCTCTGATGTAGAGTGACATGCCAGAAACTGTGGGTAATGTGTGTTGTGGACCAGCTTATTTGTTTTGGTTTGAGTTTGTGGTTATTTCCTTTGGGGAGAATTTTGGATTGTAGTATGTTTGTTTTTGGAAGCCATCTATGTTAAGAGTTTTATTACATATTCGCTAGCTGTGGCCCCACCACCTCGGAGCCCACATGGGTGGACACTCATGATGTACCTGGAAATCCAATGTCAAAGTGCACAGGTGTCTTACCACAGATAGTTATGCTCCGGAAGAGTATTTCGAACAAACATAATTCAATATCAAGCTATGCGGACAGCACGCATTCGCAAGTTTTGATACACCGCAAAAGCTTCATGCAGATATCAGACAATCCAATTAAAACTCAACTGATTGACCACTAAAGCCTACGCATTCTTGAGATCTACGAACATAGGGCGTCGGCATGACCAGACCAATTGTAATACAGGCCGCTATATTACCTCTCAGCTCTAAACCCGGAAAGTCCTGAAGCCAAAGTAGTGTTTGTAGCAGTTAAAAAATGGTAAGAAAAAAGAGCAAAACCTCATTCAATCCCTACCAGGATCCTTCATTCCTCCCGGATACCGAGATGCAACCCACGGCAAACAGGTATTGGCTCAATTTGGAGCTACTGTGATAGCCTTTCAGCTACACTGATATTCTCGCGAGACGCACATCACACTCCCTAAAGTGCTGTGCCGATCCCACATGAAGAACCAGGCAGCCCAGTCTCGGGACGTGGACCAGCTTTCATGGAGACCAACTTTAAACAGGAAAGTGGGACAGCGACCAATCTTTGGAATACCAAAATCTTTAAACGAAAATGTTTGGTATGTTTTTGTTCGGCATCAAATTAAAACCCTATATGACGGCAATTTTTTCATTGAGATCAAGAGACTGAAACTAAAAACAGGAAGTGGGCCAGAGGCCTCTCGGAATACCAAATCTTAGCGAAAAATGTTTGCATGTTTTTCGGCCATCAATTAAAACCCCTATAGACGCAATTTTCTATTGAGATCAGGAGAACTGAAGACCTTAAAAAGGAAGTGGCCAGCTAAAAATTAAGAAATTTGTCCATTTTGGGGGCCCAATCCTCAGTTTCCTCAGGGTTTCAGATCCAGACTCATTTTATATAAAAATATAATAGTGTTTGACACCCATGATGCTTTATATATATAATATGAGATAAACTTCATTCCAAGGATGGAGGAGGAGTTGGATTTGTAAAGACTAAAATTTAAGAAACATTTCCCCATTTGGGCCCACCTCTCAGCCCCTAGGGGTCGGACCAGAGCTCATTTATATCAAATATGATTGTCCGCTCCCCAATGATGTTTAACACATCATAATATGGATGAAATCCATCCTAGGATGAAGGAGGAGTCAAGGAAATTTTTAAAGCTAAAATTAGAAAATTTGCCATTTGGGCCCCACCCTCAGCCCCTAAGGGGGTTGGACCACGCTAATTTAATTATTCAAAATATGATTGTCCGTCCCCAATGATGTTTCACATCAATATGGATGAAATCCATCCAAGGATGAAGGAGGAGTAGGATTTTAAAGCTAAATTAAGAAAATTTGCCACATTTGAGGGCCCCATCACCACTCAGCCCCTAGGGGTTGGGAGACGCACGGCTCATTTTTACATTAACAAATATGGTTATCCTTCCCCAAATATGTTTACAACTAAATATAGATTGAAATCCATCACAGGATGAAGGAGGAAGTAGGTTATTAAAGGCTAAAAAATAAGAAAAATTTGCCCTTGGTGGGGGGACCACCACCTCGCCCTAAGGGGTTGGACCAGCTCATTTACATCATAATATGATGGTCCGTCCAAAAATAGATGTTTCACACCAAATATGGATGAAATCTCATCCAAGGATGAAAGAAGTAGGATTTTTAAGCTAAAATTAAGAAAATTTGACCCTTTTTGGGGCCGCTACCTCCTCAGCCCTAGGAGTACGGACCAGGCTCATTTATATAAATATGATTGTCCATCGCCCAAATGAATGAAATTTTCACACCAATATGGATGAAATCCATCCAAGGATGAAGGAGGAGTAGGTTTTTAAAGCTAAATTAAAGAAATTTTGCCCTTTTTGGGGCCCCAACCATTCAGGCCCCTTTAAGTCGGAACCAAGCTCAAGTTGTTTTTTATATATTAAATATGATTGTCCTTCATCAATAAATGTTTCACACCAAATTGGTGAAATCCATTCCAAGGATAAAGGAGGAGTAGATTTTAAAGCTTAAAATAAGAAAATTCGCTCTTTTTGGGCCCCCACCCCTCAGCCCCTAGGGGTCGGACCAAGGCTCATTTCACCTATACTTAAATATGATTGTCCTTTACCAATGATGTTCAAACCCAAATATGGGATGAAATCCATCCAAAGGATGAATGGAGGAGGAGGATTTATTAACCCAGCTAAAATTAATGAAAATTTGCCCTTTTGTGGGCCCGCCCGCTAGCTGACCCTAGGGGTCAGACCAGGCTCATTTATATAAAATAAATATTGTCCTTCCCCTAAAATGAAGTTTTCACTACCAAATATTGGATGAAATCCATCCAAGGATGAGGAGGAGTAGGATTTTAAAGCTAAATTAAGAAATTTGCCCTTTTGAGGCCCTGCCCTCTGACCTCAACGGGTCCGACCACGGCTCATTATATAAAATATTTGTTTCTTCCCCAATGAGTTTCACACCAAATATGAGAATGAAATCCACCAAGGATGAGAGGAGGAGTAAGGATTTTAAAGCTTAAAATAAGAAAATTTGACCCTCTTTGGTGCCACACACCGCCTCAGCCCGCTAGGGGTCAGGACGGCAGGCTCATTTATATAAACATATGAAATTGTCCTTTACCTAATTGATGCTTCAAAAGCAAATGATGGAGAAATCGCATCAAAGAATGGAAGGAAAGCGAGTGGCTTTAGTATAAATAGTCTTACGACAGCGGCACGGCGGATCCTTCGGTCAGATGACCTACATAAAGCTTATTTACGCAGTCAAGAAATGGAGACTTAGCGCCAATAGGACAGAGTAAGTCTATAGACAGAGGAACTAAAAGGTTAGGTGAATTCAAGGTTATTGTATGAATCCCGTCCTTGAGTTTAGCACATGAAGGTCATCCGGCACTCAGTTTGGTATGAAGGCGAGGCTTAGAAGCAGTAAATAGTGGATGGAATTAGGATAGGGAAGCTGAGAAAGATTTTGTAGGGAGTGTTTACGAGTTTTATTTCAGCCTAATAGTCAGATCAGCCGAAGTAGACCGAACGAAATGACAAGATGCGAGTTACCATCAGTTTTGACTAATGGCACATGCTCGCTGCCCGATCTGTTTAGGTCTGTTGCCACCGGTGAAAATATATTTGTAGTCGTAGAATTTACTACAGATCGCTGGTTTTTGAGGTTGAGAGTCACAGAAGTCTACAACGTTGGAAAATGATTAACACAGATGTTAGACAAATATTTTTTCTGACACTGGATTACCAGAGTCTTGCCAAGACAGGACAACGGTCCACAAATTTATCAGTGAGCAATATTTGAGGCGCAATTATTGTGAAAGTCGAAACGTGAAAATCGGATCAATACATGAAGCGTATTAATGTTAATTGCTTATGCCAAAGAGTCAATCATGGAAGACACCTGAATACTTGCATTTTGATGTATCGTGCTAACCGCACACAAGCACGACAGGTGTAGTTCCTGCCGGAACTTCACTTGTATTGACAGGAAGTTACGTACAAAACTTCAGGTCTTATCAGTATAGTTAACAGATGTACTTAAATGTATGAGGTCCGAAGATATGAGATTCGGAGAAAAAAAGAAAGGATAGCAGCATACGGCTGATGGCATAAGTACAGGGTGCTAGGGAACGAGATTATAAGCAGGCGGCAAGTTCTCCTTAAACAGGGACCGTGAAGAATAAATTTTTCGTCAACTTTCAATCTCTAGTCCTATGGAAGTTAATTGTTGAGAAAGGGAAAATAGTGTTGTTAGTCGAATCGTGGCTGGATGGGCGTTCATATAAACGAAATAGCACTCGTAGCTAAGAAGTTCGAGTCGCGCGACAGATACAAATCCGATGGCTGTAATCCGCTGACATATATGAGAAATCCTTATATGACTCCACATTCCGATGTTGACCCAATCCCATGTATGCCAAGTGAGTCTGAAGGTAGAGGATCAAAACCTATACAAAGTTGTATGAGAGCCAACGAGAAGAGCGAATCCTTATGCAAAGAAATTTGACACACATTTCATTAATAGTTGATATTTATGCTGTTTATTTTCAGGTTAAGTTAGCATGAAAAATGTAAAAAGTTAAATTTATTGTATATTTT
>SAYR01067535.1:52757-72690 GCA_004382745.1 Argopecten irradians irradians | reverse complement strand
CAGTATAGACACAATGAAATACACATTTCATATCTCAGTATAGACACAATTAAATACACATTTCATATCTCAGTATAGAATAGGACTCATACCTGCACAAATTCTTTAATCTAATTAATTCAGATGCCCTAATCAAGCCTGTAGTTTGGATAAACCATCAGCATGAAGTTTGGTGTTTTGCAGTTCATTTGATTGGTTGTTTTGTTGGTCGGTTGTTTAGCTTTAATGTCTAACAGCTATTTTAGGACAGACTCTCCTGTAGGTGTGAATATCTATAACTTTAGGTCAGACTCTCCTGTAGGTGTGTATGTCTATAACTTTAGGACAGACTCTCCTGTAGGTGTGAATATCTATAACGTTAGGACAGACTCTCCTGTAGGTGTGTATGTCTATAACTTTAGGACAGACTCTCCTGCATGTATGAATATCTGTAACGTTAGGACAGACTCTCCTGTAGGTGTGAATATCTATAACGTTAGGACAGACTCTCCTGTAGGTGTGTATGTCTATAACTTTAAGACAGACTCTCCTGTAGGTGTGGATATCTATAACTTTGGGACAGACTCTCCTGTAGCTGTGAATATCTATAACTTTTGGACAGACTCTCCTGCTTTAGGACAGACTCTCCTGTAGGTGTGGATATCTATAACTTTAGGACAGACTCACCTGTAGGTGTGGATATTTATAACTTTAGGACAGACTCTCCTGTAGGTGTGTATATCTATAACTTTAGGACAAACTCTCCTGTAGGTGTGTATATCTATAACTTTAGGACAGACTCTCCTGTAGGTGTGGATATCTATAACTTTAGGACAGACTCTCCTGTAGGTGTGGATATCTATAACTTTAGGACAGACTCTCCTGTAGGTGTGGATATCTATAACTTTAGGACAGACTCTCCTGTAGGTGTGGATATCTATAACTTTAGGACAAACTCTCCTGCATGTATGAATATCTGTAATGTTAGGACAAACTCTCCTGTAGGTGTGAATATCTATAACTTTTGGACAGACTCTCCTGTAGGTGTGTATATCTATAACTTTAGGACAAATTCTCCTGTAGGTGTGTATATCTATAACTTTAGAACAGACTCTCCTGTAGGTGTGGATATCTATAACTTTAGGACAGACTCTCCTGTAGGTGTGTATATCTATAACTTTAGGACAAACTCTCCTGTAGGTGTGTATGTCTATAACTTTAGGACAGACTCTCCTGTAGGTGTGTATATCTATAACTTTAGGACAAACTCTCCTGTAGGTGTGGATATCTATAAGTTTAGGACAAACTCTCCTGTAGGTGAGGATATCTATAACTTTAGGACAGACTCTCCTGTAGCTGTGGATATCTATAACTTTAGGACAAACTCTCCTGTAGGTGTGGATATATATAACTTTAGGACAAACTATCCTGTAGGTGTGTATGTCTATAACTTTAGGACAGACTCTCCTGTATGTGTGGATATCTATAACTTTAGGACAAACTCTCCTGAAGGTGTGTATGTTTATAACTTTAGGACAGACTCTCCTGTAGGTGTGGATATCTATAACTTTAGGACAAACTCTCCTGTAGCTGTGGATATCTATAATTTTTGGAAGGCTTTAGTATATCTGTGTTGTGTCTCTTTGCACTAGTGGAAACTCTTGAGCATTTTACAGTGCTATCTCACAGAAACATTCCACCAGTGACACTAGAAAGAATGAATGACATATTTAACCACCCATGCTGTTTAATAAACATTAATTCTATGTACCTCTATGTCACTGAAACTATACCCTGCAAGTAAGACTTGCATCACTAAATATGCTTCAAGTAAAGCAATATAAAACAGTTTGATAGGCAATAGAAAATTGGACTTGTTGCAGGGGAAAAGAGCTTTTAATGCCTTAAATTTGACCTTAAATGGCTTCGAGGACAGAAAAACTGCTTCCATGCAAAATAAGGAAGGTCACCATAAATTGAATCTGATGGACCTGTCCAATACCCCGGTAGTAAACAAAAATCCCAATGACGTTAACTGAATTCCCTGTAATAAATTTATATTTTTTAGTTCATGTGGCCTAACGATCGACTTTAGGTTCCTGGATTAGCAGGCACTAATCTGGTACGAAAGATCAGCATGAAGTTTGAGATTGATCAAGGACAAGTCTTGAGTTATTGTAAAAGTTACCGACCTAGTCATTATCGCTGTAGACATTCCATATGTCTATTTTAAGGTAATAAAATAACGTAGGTAACTTTACAATATACTGTAGATTATAATCTACCGTTTTGGTGATCGTGATGTCATTGTGATAACTGACCAAGTCAAAATATGATGTCACAATCACAGGAATGTTGGACAATAATCAGGCTGGATTCAATTTCAATTTCAACAAAATTTTATTTCAATTAAATTGGAAAGTGATTAAAAACGGAATGCTTATGCAAGTTCTCTCCTTAATTTAATCAGGTTGGATCAATCGACAGTAAATCTGCAAATCATACTTCATCATTTTAGTACATTGAAATTGACGTATTGATGTAGCTATCAGAGATGTTCCTTACATACAATGTTCATCTCTTTATAATTACATGTATTCTTGTATAGTGGTTAAAACCAATTTTATATCTAATTAAAATACAGTTAAATCAGGTTGTTAAAATCTCGTATTTCAGGTTTGTACAATTGAATCATCATTCTTTGCCCTTTAAAAATGTAACATTCATTTTCATTGTTTTGGGTTTTTTTTAGAAATTATGTTATCAGCCATAATGTAAAAAATAGACAAATTGATACAGCAGGGTGATAAGTGGGGGACACAAAATGTGTGAATGTTACTAAAGATCCATACTTTTTGTTTTGGTCTTTCCAAACTTCGGTTTCAGGTGTCAGAAAATAATAAAATTGTGAAAAAAATACATCTTTGAAAGTTTTTTGTTCCAAATTCAAATTCCTGGCAACTAAACCTGAATCTAATTAAGTTTCACATTGTGAAATGTAAATTTCACTTCCTAACATTTCCTGATGTGTCAATTCTAGCCTGGGTGATGTCTATACTATATCGATCAACTACATGTGATATTGTATAATTACCCACAAACATCAGAATATGGTGGTATATCAAAGGATTTACACCTGATGAACCTTGCCACAATAACCAACTAGAACACTGACACGTCAGAAAGGGCCCCGCTATGTGTCTGACGTGCTTAAGTGGAAAAGTAGTATTTTGACAACGAATTCTTCCGTGTTAGCTATATGTTGCTAATAAATAATTAATGTCAACATTAATTGGGAAACCGATGATGGTACATTATTATAATTCTTCGGAAAAAGTCTTCCAAGTATTTAACTTGAATCCTGATTCCAAGCTAACATTACATTAAGAGCATACAATTAACTCAAATAAATTTGACCTTGACCTTTGACTTAGTAACCTTGGCCCATGACCTTACCTTTGGACAGTCAACTCCTTGTTTAATTCTGAACAACTTTGCATCATAATGTTATAACAAAATGTTTATCAGTTAAGAGCAACAACATTGTGATTTTTTTAAATGTTAAAATCCAAGATGGCCGATTTTTTAATTTAATTTCAGCCTGAAAAATTACCAAGCAGATCTAGGATGGATGGGGAATCATCATGTAAAATATGGGGAAAATACTCCACTCCCTTCCATCATTAATGTGCAAAAGAAAAAAAACGGACAGACGGACGGACGGACAGACAGACGGACGGACGGACGGACGGACGGACGGACAACCTGATTACTATAGGGCACCCGCATCTCGATGCGGGGCCCTAATAAACATTAACACCATAACAACAAGCGATTCTGACGCCGTACCATCTATAAAGACGAGGAATTGTCAATACAAGACTCGAGAAATTCATCAGAGTAAATCACAATTGATGGGAAGGCAAAGCCACAATTATATGAGGACAAATCGAGTATAATTAGAGAGTCTACAGACAAATCGTTTATGTGATAAGTAATGTTGTCTTTTATTAACCATCATATACGGCTATAAAGGACATTTTATATCAGATGTGTAAACCTTAATTATTTCATAACAGGTACTATAATATTAATTACCACTCTAATATCATAATATTAATTTAACACCGTAAAATTTATCTTATAGATTTAGCACCATAACATTGATTTTATAGATTTATAGATAACATTGATTTTATAGATTTAGCACCATAACATTGATTTTATAGATTTAGCACCATAACATTGGTTTTATAGATTTAGCACTATAACATTGATTTTATAGATTTAGCATCAAAACATTTATTTTATTAATTTACCATACCGGTGATACCATTTCAATTGATCAGAAATCTTGCTTTCATTACTTGAAATCCATTTAGGCCAGTTCCAAGATACTAACGGTAGGTCTGTGGTTTTTCTCCAGGTTCTCACTTTATGTTACTTATACATCACTTGGGGGATAAGTGATGGTAAAGGCAGATGGGACTCTCTAATCTTATGTTTGTTAGTGCTAGAAAGATAGGTAGCGTATTTGCATACTAAAGTTATGATACGTATTTCATCACGAAAATTGATTTTACATAGAAAAAACACATTTTTGTTAACTAAGGGAGATAATTATTAGAATTTAGACGAGAAATGGTCGTAACAGAAACATCTGTTGACAACAGGTCCACAAAGCTAAAGGAAGGATAAGAATGATTCATAAATAAGTAGAAATAACTTGTTTCTTGTCTTTTCAAAAACAAATATTAAACTATTATGGACCTTTTCTGAGGTCAATACAGTGTCATACTGCCCTAGTAGAATGTAATAATGACCGAGGACATAGGGATTCAACATCAATCATCATGGAAAGTCAAATCCCATGATCATCAGCGTGTGTTTAACTGTGACCTTTATATGTCACCAGTTGTCAATGTCACCACTAACTTTGACTCATTACAACATCCCTGTGAGTATGGTGCCATGAAAATGAAAAATTATCATTTCTTTTGTTCATAAAAATAATCAAACATGGGTCTGTAAGATAGACAGGGACATCTTTTAAACCCTCGTGTAAAATCTTTCACTTAGGTTGAGATATCCTTATCCACCTGACAGACTTACACAATGCAAAGTTATACAGTACTAGAGCTGCTCGATGGACAGACACCACATTTGACCACATAAACACCCCTCCACTTCCCACCTTTTTGAGTCCTTAATTTCATGTTCCTCAAATTAATTGGAGACTGAAACTGTGAAAATTCTGTTGGTCTGACTTGCTTTGTGCAATTCCGTCTTTGCATATAACAGAGTTAGCTCCCTTGCGGATAGGTATCGATTGTTACGTCATTATTTTGTGAGCACAATTCACATCGTTTTCTCCGAAACAAATGATGTTACACTCGCAAACACATGACGTCACAATCAATACCTATCCCCAAGTGCAGATAACTCTAGCTGTAATATGCAAATTAGGAACAATTTAGTAAATGTTAGCCCATGCAGATTTGGAACTATTAAGCACCCACAATTTTTTTCAATGTTTTACTCACCCTGGGCACCTATTCGATCAAATATGGTAACAATTATATAGTTATAAATTTACGGCAACGGATACAGTGGGGGCGCTTATCAAATCTATATTCTTCTCTCAGAGAAAATGGCTAACCTCATTATTCTATCATAAGTTATTTGTTAGCAAAACACTCAACATAGTCATCATTCTTGACAAATAGATTTTCATCTTCTACATGTTAATGCTCCACAATCTTATCTCCTTTCTAGAGAGTTCCTTTGGTCTTCCCGATAAAAGCCAGGTCATCGGGTAGCATGTTATGATGTAAGAGGCAATCAACGAGCGTAGACAATAAGTCAGCATGAAAGATTTGGGGTTTTTTTCTGCAGTAATCAGTTTCCTTTCTAAGTCCAAATCTCTCAAGATGAGATAAAAAGAAACGGCTTAAACTCCAACAGACAGCAGAGCCTCTATACAGATTACTGGCAGTGTTGGCCGACTACTGACTGACCACCTACGTCATAGATTTGTACCACAGACCTACGCACAGGAAATGACTGATGACGTCATACAAAATTCTGTAAAGCACTAAATGTCTACTACACATAAATCCATGTTTGATACTCCTGTTTGTTTTAAGCATAGCGCTTTGCTTCCTGCGGAGGAAATAATAATTCAACCTTACATATATACATTTAATGAAAATCTTATCTGTTCAACCCTAAAAGAATTTAGCTCATAGAAGAATGTAAAGGGTTCAAGATTGATGGATGTCATATTAATATCATAGCTTAAAAACATTGGTTAAATTGAGCAATCGAACATTTGAAACACAACACAGGAATATATTTCACTTGGGTGATGCCATGGCTATATGTACCCAAAAGAAGGTCAAAACTAGGTCATAATGACCTATATTTTTATTGATCCATGGAACCAAGTTAGTATGGCTAATTTCTGTGACAATTAGGAATGGAGATTTTGAGGTTTAAGTCCTAAATTTTGATGCATTGCTTCAATGATTTTACGACGTATGCTAGGTCTGATATGTGCCATACCTCTCTTAATTATGTGTTCTGATCCTGCTTCTAAATGATATACAGAGTCTAACCCTATACATCGGTGGTACAGTGATAAAGTGTTATTGGTTCCAGAGTTTCATTAATGGCACGTCTGTTGGACGTCAGTAAATAGGAATTAAGTCGAAAGATTGAATATGTTTACTGGTTATTTACAGATCTGGCGTCCAATCGGACAGTCCGATTCTGTCCGGGATTCCAGAGGAACTGTCAACTTACAAAATGAATCATTCCGAAAATAACGCTCAATTCACTAACCATGCACATAGAGCTAAAACATTTTCTCTATAGAGAATCTATATATACATTATTCTCATTCAGATCAGAATGAAAAAGTAACATGAAACTAATACTGAAAAAGATTTCAGCTTAAAGAAAACCTTTAATTACAGCCCTCTTAGGCTTGGCTCTCCCATCCTGTTCCTGCACCAACATAATCTTTTTGATTGTTTGATCAAGTCTCAAAATCAAATCAAGAGATATATCAATACATAGTTAATGTTAATTATTCTACAACTATGGACTTTGGATGAAGTTGAGTTCCTAATTCATAAACCTATATGTACAGAACAAAAGAAAGTTCATTACATGAAAGCTTTACTGTTATATAACATTATAAACATGTAAATGACAACATTCATATTTAAGCGACTGTTAAGTACACTGCACATTTTATACTGATTCTTAATTATAACTTACATTTTTTCAATTTTTAAAAGAAATTCTAAAATAATAGATAAAAAAAGAGAAAGAAAGAGAGAGAGAAACCTGCAAAACCAATTACAAAATTTCAGTTAGTGGAAAAAGATCCAGTTTCCAATGATTCAAGCTAAATATTTGTAAATATAGAAAAACCTTTCTATCTTTTTTTTGCCACAAAGTAACATACAGCATAATGTCTCAGAATAAACCCAGAGACATAACTTTACAACTGTACTACATCAAAAGCATGTTCAATAAACAATAAAGTGATACACCATCAGGAGAGAAACACACCTGTAATACGAGACCAGGCATCAGGTGGGATCATCAGAAAATGATTTAAGGTAGCCACAGAGTGATTGGGAGCTCTTTTGTTTCTGAAGGCTAGAAACTTCTAACACAGACAACACGAGATAAATAGAAGGCTTACCACTAGTAGATCTCATGAGAGATTGATGACCTCGGCTTCCATTTCCAACGGCTGCAGATACAAGTACAAATATGATTTAATTATAACATTTCATAAAACGATAGTTCATGATTATGTGAACTTAATTTAACATAAAGAATGTTTCAGTAGAGTGTAAATATGTCATAGTCAGCGGAAAACAAGAGTATAACCTAGCTGTAAAAAGAAACTCAAATGAGTGAACTCTGAATTTTAGCTTGTCTCTAACATGCCCCCCTAACCGCTCACACACACCCCGCTAGTGACACCACAAATCTAATTAATCTTCGATCCCTCTATATCTTTTTATGACTTTTGTCTATGATTTGACTGTAACTATCTGTGAATTGTGTTATTAAGAGAGGTCAAATACTCATTTTTCTGGTCATTATATATGTATCGGTCAAAGCGTCTTTATGAGCAGAAATGTGTGAATGTGCCAGAAGCTAGAAATGTTTGCAAGACAATAAATGTCCCATTCATCTACATGGAATAGGACACAACAGGATGTACATAACAGGACATGGTGCAATGTGACATGGAAAACATTATTTAGATTTGATGACCTTGAACAGTATAAAATAACCAAAACAGCATCCAATTTTGTCTTTGCATATGATAGTTATCTCCCTTGCTAGAGTTATCTCCCTCGATACAGTTATCTCCCTTACTACTGTTATCTCCCTTACTACAGTTATCTTCTTTACTACAGTTATCTCCCTTGCTATAGTTATCTCCTTTACTACAGTTATCTCCCTTACTATAGTTATCTCCTTTGCTACAGTTATCTCCCATGCTACAGTTATTTCCCTTACTACAGTTATCTTCCTTCCTATTGTTATCTCCCTTACAACCATTATCTCCATTACTACCGTTATCTCCCTTATTACCATTATCTTCTTTACAACAGTTATTTCCCTTGCTATAGTTATCTCTCTTGCTACAGTTATCTCCCTTGCTACGGTTATCTCCCTTGCTACAGTTATCTCCTTTGCTACAGTTATCTCCCTTGCTATAGTTATCTCCCTTACAATTGTTATCTCCCTTGCTACAGTTATCTCCCTTATTAGTGATCTCCCTTGCTACATTTATCTCCCTTGCTACATTTATCTCCCTTGCTACCGTTATCTCCCTTATTACAGTTATCTCCCTTACTACCATTATCTCCCTTACTACAGTTATCTCCCTTGCTACAGTTATCTTCTTTACTACAGTTATCTCCCTTGCTACAGTTATCTCCCTTGCTACAGTTATATCCCTTACTACCATTATCTCCCTTACTACAGTTATCTCATTTGCTACAGTTATCTCCTTTGCTACAGTTATCTCCCTTGCTACAGTTATCTGCCTTGCTACAGTTATCTCCCTTGCTACAGTTATCTCCTTTCCTACAGTTATCTCCCTTGCTACAGTTTTCTGCCTTGCTAAGTTATCTCCCTTACTACAGTTATATCCCTTGCTACAGTTATCTCCCTTGCAGTAAGATAAACAAAACCATGTCATTTTCTCTGAAAAATATGATATTATGATCTCAAACACAAGGTGTCACAATCAGTACTATTGACCCACAAGGGCAGATAACTCTGTAACATGCAAAGACAGAACACATCAGTATATATATAGAAACACTGTCTATACACCACACTGTATATGTATAGAAACACTGTCTATACACCGCACTGTATATGTATAGAAACACTGTCTATACACCACACTGTATATGTATAGAAACACTGTCTATACACCACACTGTATATTTATAGAAACACTGTCTATACACCACACTGTATATGTATAGAAATACTGTCTATACACCACACTGTATATGTATAGAAACACTGTCTATACACCACACTGTACTGATGCCTAATGACACATGAGTGCTCTTTGTGTGGCTGGTAAAAGCATCACTCATTTAGCTAATTACTCAGCCTAATTAGAGCCTAGACAATCAAGGGCCATTATTACCTCAGAGCTAAGATACACACCGAGGATAGCACTCCAGTAAACTATCAAGTCAAGGTATTTCTAAATTGGCCTTAAACTATCACCTTGTACACCAACTATACCACAACTATCATAAGATTTCCTATACAATATTTTAGAAAGGAAACCTACAGGGTTTTTATATTTTCAGTCTGCATTTAACTTGAAATAAGTCAAATTGAGGCAAAAAAATGGCTTGGAGCACCTACAATGCTTATTGAGTCAAATATGATTTGTAGAATTGAGAATGCTAAATTTGTCTACTTATAATCTTCAAAATGTTTTAAATGTTAGCAGTTTAATTTTAGATTAAACAGTAAAACCTAAAACCAAGAATAGTTATTCAGCATTTTTACGTCTACCCATCAATAAGATCTGAACTGTTCATTTTTTTTGTGTATTATCAGAAACATCCTGGTTTATTATCAGAGAGACCTTTCTGAGTTGTGTCGGCTGGTTTGATACTATAATGGATAGAATGTACTTTGTGTACAATCAATAGCACTCCCCCACAATGACACTCCCCCAACATATCATGTATCAATCCTTGATCAATCGGTGGAGGCTATTGTGTGTCGGAACATCCGTGGAGGCTATTGTGTGTCGGAACATCAGTTGTCATGGTTACGATGCAGCAAGGCAATACACAGAATCATACTAATTTAAATTGAGGCTTAAGGAGCATGTACCAAAACCAAAATAAATTATTTTTTATCTATTTTTGTGCTGATTAGACCCATATATACATGATTAAACATCAGTTATATTGTTCAAATGATGTGTATCATTTATGCTCTGTCAGCGGTGGAGCATCTTAAAGATATATATGTATAAAAGTTCACAATGAATTTCCCTAATTACTTTGAATGATTAGGAAATTCCATTCAGGTTAATTAACCTGTAATAAATACACCCGTCCCCACCTATCACACACACACACACACTAAATTGAATTGAAAAGGGTGTACTATCGTGGTTTTAGATGTCTAGTTAAAGCATCACAAAGATTTCAGATTCCACTTGAAATGCATTGTAGTCGTCATACCATAATTAAAACACATTTTTGAGGCAATTCAATTAATTTTGAATTTTCATGGCAAAGAGTTAAAATCTTTACAATTAAGTTCACACAGTACTGTCAAACAATGTCACGCTACATAATTATCAGGAATTCTATCTCCTGAAAAAATCAGCAAATAGTCACACATGATTATCTCATGCTAGCAGTAAACATATAAACAATGGACTGAAAATCTTTACATGATTATCTCATGCTAGCAGTAATCTTATAAACAATGGACTGAAAATCTTTACATGATTATCTCATGCTAGCAGTAATCATATCAACAATGGACTGAAAATCTTTACATGATTATCTCATGCTAGCAGTAAACATATAAACAATGGACTGAAAATCTTTACATGATTATCTCATGCTAGCAGTAAACATATCAACAATGGACTGAAAATCTTTACATGATTATCTCATGCTAGCAGTAATCTTATCAACAATGGACTGAAAATCTTTACATGATTATCTCATGCTAGCAGTAAACTTATAAACAATGGACTGAAAATCTTTCCTCTAATTTGTTATTACACCATTACATTACAATTATTCCCACAACAAGTATTGTGTTTGAATTAGAGAAATTCATTAAGCTTCAATTTGTTTTTTCAACTAAAATTCCTGCCTACCAAAATGAACACATTTTCTGCGAGATTGCATATGACGTCTAGTGTTAAAAGGAGATCGCATATGATGGTCGTCCATAATTGTATGCAGTGTCAGAATTTTTCCAACAATAAAATTTCACTGACGGCTCAAAAAGAGATCATTCTCATATTGGTTTCAAAATTACATCAGCTAATGCTTGTTATTTATTGATGATCATGATTCAAACTGAACGAGCTTCGTTCTCACATATCACCCACAATATTACTGATCAATCGGCCTCTGGTAACAATCTATCATATCCTGTCATGTTTCATAATTTGATTTCCATGGCAACAGACAAGGCAAGCTTCATCTGTGTGAAAACTATGACAGATAATGAGGCATGGGTAAGCTAATTTTTCATATATATGCAAGGAATAATTTACATTTCCATAAAATAATTTAAGTGTTTCCATGAAAGCTACCATTATCTGTATGGTCATTGTACTGGCTCCTCAGAGTCGAGGAAACAAAAGAAGGTCGTCAAATTATGATCATTAATCACTTGATAGGATATTTTATCACATTGTAGTGGTTCCCTTATAACAAATCATTTCCCTTCTCTCTCATAATGATCGAGGGTCAATGTTAAAAAAATGTTGAACAATTCTGAATAGCTGCGCTGCATGACCCTTATGATAAGACCAAGATCGAAGTCCTTTCCCATGGAAAATGTGAGTGGGATCCCACCAGGATCCCAGTTAGATCCCACTGGGATTACAGTGGGATATCCAGTAATATCCCACTGGGATATTTGGAAACTGGCATTCCCACCGGTATTCTCAATGGGATTTCACATGACGGGGATCCCAGCTGGTCACAGAAGAGATACTCCCCTTTTTTGGAACTCTTTTCTCTTTGGGCAGTTCCAAAAGATGGAGGCTACCAGGTTGGGTAGTCAAGGTTTTTTGCATTTATTTGTGAATTTTATGATATCAGCATTTTGGGTAAGTTTCATAATGTTACCAAAGTCATTACATAAGCTTAAAAGAAAAGAAATTCATGGATTGCATTCACAGTAATACCGTATTTTCCCTAGTGAGGGCGCCAGGCGCGGGTAAATGACTGAGGGGGGGGCGCGGTTATTTGAGACCATTTTTAGATGTTTTTTTCTGAAACAGACTATAGTCATCTTGCTTTTAGTTTCGTATTTTTCTGAAACTTATGATAACCAACTTTCCCTTTGAAGTCAAGTAAGTATTGAAATTACATAATAACGAAGAAATGTATGCACCAGAAGTATTAAACATTGGTTAAATATGTCTGTTTCACGGAATTTTTGCATTTCATGCTAGCCTGTTTGTTTACCTTGAGTACACAAAATGGCGGACGGTGCTTTCGATCGCTACATTCGTTTTGTGGCAGATGGGGAATACTGACAAGAGCACACAATAAAATGCTTAGAAATGATAGTATTACTGTTAGTTAGGAACCTTTATTATAGACATACAGTAAGTATTCATAAAACCTGTACAGACATCGCTAAAATGGTGTTCCAAGTTAGTCTTCATCCATACACGTGTGTGGGACATTCAAGTGACACGTTTTGTTTTGAACATGGCGATCTTGCTATTTCTATGTGTAAATACTTGGCAAGTTATTCAGTGCAATAAATTTAGTGTTTATACAAGCTGATTAGATATCTGTTTGGCATCAGATTGATGTAAAACTGTATTTCATTAGCGTCAGCAGAGACAAATCGTCACAATCTGGCACAAAAATTGTATGAAATTAGTTAATTTTTTCAGCAAAAAACGTGGGGGCGCCCTTATTAGAGGAGGCAAACTTAATAGGGAAAATACGGTATGTTGGTATTTTTAATAGAAATGACCAGTACCTTGAAGCATGATCTTTCTGAGTGATGAAAGTGCAAAGTCATTTATTGATAGATAATATGTTACAATTAGGCAATGGGGGCTATAATTAGAATTGATAAGTTTTCATTGAATTTAAATAATATTTTGTTTGGGTATAGCATTATAAGTTTACATAATTATGAAGAGAACAACGCTTTAGTGCAATTCAAAAATTCAATAATATTTGAAGGTGAAGAAATGGCTTAAATTGATAAAAATCTTTTTCTTAATTGTCTATAGCTGTTGTAACACATCTCAAGTTTTATTTGAGGAAAATTCTTTGTTTGAAATAGAACTGCATTCAAATATCAATTTTTTTGTTCATTGAAAATTATTCCAAAACATTAGGATTCACTTGTATATTTTCCTTGGACCTCACCGGGATTGACTGGGAACCAATGATGTGATTTGACTGGAATCCCGATGGGATTGACTGGAATCCCTATGGGATTTGACTGGGATCCCGGTGGGATAAATTGGGAATCCCACTGGGAATCCTGCCCAATTATCCCACTGGGATCCCAGTGGGAATCCAATAGACTGAGAATCTCGCCTAATTATCCCACTGGGATCCCAGTGGGAAAACCAGTAAACCACTGGGATCCCACTGGGATTCCCAGTAAAATTTTCCATGGGGTAGTTCATTATTTTGACAAACTTGGTAATATATGTTTAGAAGTAAGATTTTTCAGTTGTGAAGAAGTTACAGAAATATTGTCAAACCTGTCAATAGAGACATCCTGTGAACAAACCTGTCCATAGAGACATCCTGTCAACAAACCTGTCCATAGAGACATCCTGTCACAAACCTATCAATAGAGACATCCTGTCAACAAACCTGTCAATAGAGACATCCTGTGAACACACCTGTCAATAGAGACATCCTGTCAACAAACCTGTCAATAGAGACATCCTGTGAACACACCTGTCCATAGAGACATCCTGTCAACAAACCTGTCAATAGAGACATCCTGTCATCACACCTGTCAATAGAGACATCCTGTCAACAAACCTGTCAATAGAGACATCCTGTCAACAAACCTGTCAATAGAGACATCCTGTCAACAAACCTGTTTATAGAGACATCCTGTCAACAAACCTGTCAATAGAGACATCCTGTCAACAAACCTGTCAATAGAGACATCCTGTCAACAAACCTGTCAATAGACATCCTGTCATCACACCTGTCAATAGAGACATCCTGACAACAAAACTGTCAATAGAGACATCCTGTCAACAAACCTGTCAATAGAGACATCCTGTCAACACACCTGTCAATAGATACATCCTGACAACAAAGAAAAATTACCTCTATAGCTATGTGATCTTTATACAAATGTCATTTCGTGTTGAAATTGGGAATTTTGTATCTCAAGAGATTTGATACCTGTGATCTTGAATGAAGGTCAAGGTCATTCATTTGATAAAAAAAACCTTGCTACTTTCAACCACTGCAAGCATCCTACAAGTCTAAAAGCAGAGCTTTTTATAAGGAAATACTTATTTTAGTTTTATTTTAGTGCTAGTATATATGCAATACTGACAACTGTAAATTATGATTTGATTAGCACAGGAATTTAGCGATTTTATGCGATTTAATTACATTAGTAATTTAATGAATTAATGAAAACATGAAAAGGTTTTTTTGATGAATTAATTGAAAGTTTGAAGGTGTTACGTAATTCCGACTGTATATGGTTCCATTTTGTTCGATCATTCTATAAATAACCTGTCCTCTGGGACGTTAACAAAATACTGTACTTGTGTTCGTAATATCTGTCTCTCTTTTCATGAAAACATGCCATTTGTTAGTGGATATCTTTACAATATTATTGTATCACTGAAAAAATTTCATAAGGCCAAAAAAAAATATGTCTGCTAAGGGTTACCCGACCCTGATTTTTACCCTCGACCATAATATTTTCTTTCCACTTTTCTACGAAAAAAAATTGAAAAGTTGGGATTTCGATTTTGTACTTCGGTTCCGTCCATCACTTCAAAGTGTAAGACACTAAAAAAAAAGAAGAAAAAAAATCCTCCCGACCGACCAACCCTTATTTTTTTGGCCAATGTAACCCTAAACAGACATAAAAAATTTTTTGGTCAAACACATATAGATTAGTTCTTACACGAGGAGCGTTATAAGTTCCACAGAATGTTTTTGACACCAAGTCAGCACATGCAAGCATGGCAAGCAGGCCATTGTTATCTAAATACATAAATGTAGTCTATCTAACTAGTTAAGGGGAGATGATCACTTAAAAATCAATCTAACATAGTATTTATGTAAATAATTTTATTTTTCCGATGAAAAGTATAAATCATCATCTATTTATTTCTCGTTATATTGGTTTCCAAGGAAACAAAGAGGGGAGACAACTTTATACCTTGTGTGATACATACTGTATGTCCTCTGTGAACCATTAATGATATGAAGACTTATTACAATGTTAGAGTATATAGGGATCAGGTTTAGTAAGCCTTTGATCTGGTATGAAGCTGTTTATCCTCTAGCCAGTGATTGCCTTTAACAAATCAACATATTTCTTAGCCGCATGATAAGCTTGGAATGGCTGTGACAGAATACCTCTGACAAATTGTTTGTGGTGTCCACAAAACCCCTTATCCAGTAATCTATTGGCTATCAACTACTTGTATAGATACAACTGACCAATCACAGCAGCAGTAACAAAACTCCTTAAACAATAACAAATCACTGTTGACTACTTGTATACATACAACTGACCAATCATATGTGTTAGGACTCATAATGTACTAAATCAAGACAAATGATGAAAAAAGGCCAAAATTGACGAAATTTTCGTATTCTCATATTTCAAAATAAAACATGTTAACAATGGTTGCTATATCAACCATTACTGCAATGATAAACAACTACAAAAAATTACCAACAACATCATGCAGGCATTTACTCTATATTTCAAATTTAATAATTTAATCACAAAACAATGTAATTTTAAATTAAAATAGATTGAGGGAGTGGAGGGCACAAAAAAGGAACAAACAATGCATAATGCTTTCCAAAACCACTTGAGTGTAAAATTTGTAATTTGTGAAAACAGTTTACCTTTTAAATCCTTATCAATAGATCACATCTCTCTCATAACCTTCTGAAAGTGTCATTTCAGACTGGTGATTAACACAAATCCTACAATTTAAGGCTATCAGATACAAACATGAATTGTTAGTATGTGAAATGGCTTGGAAACTTTATTAACTGACTGTGATATCATGATAATGAATGTATTCTCACAATACATATCATTATAAAAACAACTACACAAATGGCCTGAAATTCTCTCTCAATAAAATAGAAAACAAAACTCAAACCTCAGAATGTTACGCAGGATAAATTTTTACGAGCTTTTATAAAAAATTGCTCAGAAAACTACCAGTAAAACCTGCCTCAATAGTGACCACCTCTATATATGTAGAGAACACCTTTGTATAAAGACCACATATGTATAGAGATCAACTTTTGAAAGAGACCACTTCGTCGGAATCAAAAGTGTGTGATTTTAATGGATCCTGTGTATAAAGACCACCTGGCTATAGTGACCATTTTAACTCTGTGTGAAGCTGCGGTGGCCCAGTGGTAAAGTTTGGCTCTGACCCCCTGGGGTAGGAGCGGTGGGGTCCAATAGGGGAAATAGAGGTAAATCCTATAAATTGCTACTTGTCCTAGAGTTCTGCATGGATTGTGACCAAAATTGGCCACAAACATCCATGTGGGAAGGGGAACAGAACTTATATAAAGTTTGGCTCTGACCCCCTGGGGGCAGGAGGTGTGGGTCCCAATAGGGGAAATAGAGGGTAATCCTATAAATTGCTACTTGTCCTAGAGTTCTGCATGGATTGTAACCAAATTTGGCCACAAATATCCTTGGGGAAGGGGAACAGAACATGTATAAATTTTGACTCTGATCCACCAGGGGCAGGAGGGGTGGGTCCAAATAGGGGAAATAGAGGTAAATCCTATAAATCGCTACTTGTCCTAGAGTCCCAACATTTTACAATCAGCTCTCAATCTCTGGGTCGTGAGTTCCAATTCCATGTGTGGTAGTTGTCAGATACTTACCGTAGGTTGGTGGTTTTTCTCAGAGTATTCTGGATTTCCTCCACCACATTAACCTGGCACATGTTTCAATGACACACAGCTGTCAATCAAACCACTCAAATATCTCTGTTCCTCGGCTGGTCAGTTTAAGCAGTATTTCTTATTCTCACACCTTCACATTCACCCCTGAAGAAATATTTGGACTCTTATACTTCAATAATCGGAACAGTCCATTTTAAAACTATGGGGTTGAATGGGTTAAGACAATGAGGTATATCAATGGCAAAATGTCGGACACCTTAACAACTCTGGCCCCATGAGTTTAAACCCATTAATGAATTGATACTACAATAGTTCCATCATATCTGTAAAAAGTTTAAGACTTTAATGCCTTAAAGCTTGAAAATCTGCCAACCTTCTTTAGCCAAAATCTGCCAGTCTTCTTTCCCAAAAATACCAACTTAATTTTAAGCTGTATACCAGCACTAATGGTATAGAAAGGTTTTCTGCTTCACATGCACTATTGGATCCAAAACAGAAATAACATTAAAGTTTTAGTTCATTAATGCTTTTATACCACAAAAGTTGAAGGCTTCATTCATGTTTCTATTAATTCCATAGATTTAGGTTCTACATAAAATGTATCAAAGACAGCAAGGCTGATTAACGATCTAGCAGATCCTTGTGGAAAGTCAACAGTATCCATAGTAACACCTTCGACCTACTGACCTTTGACCTACAATGGTTACAGTATCCAACATAACACATTTGATATACAATGACTACAGTATCCATAGTAACATCTTTGACCTACAATGACTACAGTATCCATAGTAACACATTTGACCTGCAATGACTACAGTATCCATAGTAACACATTTGACCTACAATGACTACAGTATCCATAGTAACACATTCAGCATACCTATATTTGACCTACAATGACTACAGTTTCCATAGTAACACATTTGACCTACAATGACTACAGTATCCATAGTAACACATTTGACCTACTGTCATTTGACCTACAATGGCTACAGTATACATAGTAACACATTTGACCCGCAATGACTACAGTATCCATAGTAACACATTCAGTCTACTTACATTTGACCTACAATGACTACAGTATCCATAGTAACACCTTTGACCTACTGACATTTGACCTACAATGACTACAGTATACATAGTAACACATTTGACCTACAATGACAACAGTATCCATAGTAACACATTCAGCCTACTTACATTTGACCTACAATGACTACAGAATCCATTGTAACACCTTTGACCTACAATGGTTACAGTATCCATAGTAATACCTTTGACCTACAATGGTTACAGTATCCATAGTAACACCTTTGACCTACAATGGTTACAGTATCCATAGTAATACCTTTGACCTACAATGGTTACAGTATCCATAGTAACACATTTGACCTACAATGGTTACAGTATCCATAGTTACACCTTTGACCTACAATGACTACATTATCCATAGTAATACCTTTGACCTACAATGACTACAGTATCCATAGTAACACATTTGACCTGCAATGACTACAGTATCCATAGTAACACATTTGACCTACAATGACTACAGAATCCATAGTAACACCTTTGACCTACAATGACTACAGTATCCATAGTAACACATTTGACCTACAATGACTACAGTATCCATAGTTACACCTTTGACCTACAATGGCTACAGTATACATAGTAACACCTTTGACCTACAATGGTAACAGTATCCATAGTAACACCTTTGACCTACAATGACTACAGTATACATAGTTACACCTTTGACCTACAATGACTACAGTATACATAGTTACACCTTTGACCTACAATGACTACAGTATCCATAGTAACACCTTTGACCTACAATGACTACAGTATCCATAGTAACACCTTTGACCTACAATGACTACAGTATCCATAGTAACACCTTTGACCTACAATGACTACAGTATCCATAGTAACACTACAGTATTCCATAGTAACACCTTTGACCTACAATGACTACAGTATCCATAGTAACACCTTTGACCTACAATGACTACAGTAATCCATAGTAACACATTTGACCTACTACAATGACTACAAGTAATCATCATAGTTAACACCTTTTGACCTAAAATGACTACAGTATCCATAGTTACACTTTGACCTCGCTACAACATATCCATATTAACACGCTTTGACCTAAAATGACTACAGTATCCATAGTAACACCTTTGACCTACAATGACTACAGTATCCAATATTAAAACCTTTGACCTAAAATGACTACAGTATCACTCCATGTAACACCTTTGACTACAATGACTACAGTATCCATAGTAAGCAACATTTTGACCTACAAGATGGCTTACAGTATCACATCAGTAACACTTTGACCTACAATGAGCTAAAGATATCCATAGTTAACACCTTTGACCTAAATGACTACAGTATCCATAGTAACACCTTTTGACCTACATCGGCTACACAATCCATATTACACTTTGACCTACATGACTACAGTAAATCCATAGTAACACCTTTGACGCTACAATGATTAAGTTATCGCATGTATA
>SAYR01067535.1:40412-52732 GCA_004382745.1 Argopecten irradians irradians | reverse complement strand
CTTTGACCTACAATGCTACAGTATGCCATGAGTACACTTTGACTTACAATGGACTACCGTATTACCCATTAGTACACCTCCTTGACCACACAAAACTACAGTATCTCATAACCTTTAAGCTAAATACAACAGTATCACTAGTAACCTAGACTAATAAATGACTACAGCATCCATTAGCACACCTTTGACCTACAAGGACTTACAGTATCCAACTAGTAACACATTTGATAACACCAGCCATATTAACACGACTACTATGACTACAGTTCCCATGTCGTAGTTACACCTTTGACCTACAATTGACTTACAAGTATCCCATAGTAACATCTTGAGCCTAAAATGACTGACACAGATCCATAGTAAAACCTTTTCGTCACCTACAAATGAACTGGGTCCATAACTTGTAATCACTTTATGACCTCTTAACATTGTGACTTCAGTATCACATAGTGTACATGAGCTACTAATTTGACTACTATCCAAGTACGGGACACTGCCAATAATTCAGTAACACGCATTCATGACCTACCAATGGTAACAGTGAGGACATGTACGACATAATTGACCTAACATGAACTACAGTATCCATAGTAACACCTTGACCTACAATGACTACAGTATCCATAGTAACACCTTTGACCAACTAGCATGACTACAGTATCCATAGTTAACACCTTTGACCTACAATGACTACAGTATCCATAGTTAACACCTTTTGAGCCTACAATGCACTACCATAGTTAACTTGACCTAAAATGACTACAGTATCCATAGTAACACATTGACCTCAATGACTACAGTATCCATAGTAACCTTTGACCTACAATGAACTACACGTTATCCATAGTACACATTTGACCTAAAATGACTACAGTATCCATAGTTTCACCTTTGAACCTACATGCTAAAGTATCCATAGTAACACCTTTGACCTAACAATGACTTTACAGTATCCATGTTACACCTTCTGACCTACAATGACTACAATATCCAGTTAACACTTTTTGATTCTAGCAATGACTACAGTATCCATAGTAACACCTTGGACCTACACACTGACTACAGTATCCATATAACACCTTTGCCTAAATACTACAGTATCCATATAACACCTTTTGACCTACAATGATACAGTATCCATAGTAACACCTTTGACCTACAATGACTAACAGTATCCATAGTAACACCTTTGACCTAAAATGACTACAGTATCCATAGTTTACACCTTTGACCTACAATGACTACAGTATCCATAGTTACAGACTTTTGACGATACAATGACTACAGGTACTCCATAGTAAACACCTTTTGAACCTACAGCCCAAGGTATCCCATGTAACACCTTTGACTAAACTGACTAAGTACTCCACATAGCTACACCTTTTGAACCTACAATGACTACAGTATCACGAGTTACACACTTTGCACCTACCAATTGACTACAGTATCCAACATCACACCCTTCCCTGACCCTCACACATAATCAAGTCCATCTCCATCCAGTAACACCTTGACCTACAATGCACTACGGTATCCCCAATAGTAACACCTTCCTGACTACAACTGCACCTCACAGTCACTCACATAGTAACAACATTTGACCCTCACCCCAATGACTACAGTATCCATAGTAACACTTTGCACGCCTACAACCTGCCACTCCACAGCTCATCCCATGCTTACACCCTTTCGGCCACTAAAATCGACTCCACCTTACACCTTTGACCTAAAATGACTACAGTATCCATAGTAACACCTTTGATCTACATCGGCTACAACATCCATATTAACACCTTTGACCTAAAATGACTACAGTATCCATAGTAACACCTTTGACCTACAATGGCTACAGTATCAATAGTTACACCTTTGACCTAAAATGACTACAGTATCCATAGTAACACCTTTGACCTACATCGGCTACAACATCCATATTAACACCTTTGACCTAAAATGACTATAATATCAATAGTAACATCTTTGACCTACAATGGCTTCAGTATCCATAGTAACACCTTTGACCTACAATGACTACAGTATCAAGAGTAACACCTTTGACCTACATTGACTACAGTATCCATCTTTTGAACCTGACTACTACACAAGATAGATTTGTGATAGAGGGGACCTTTGGTATCAGACATCTTAACCACTAACCCATTATTACACTTAAATGGAAGCTTTGTCACATGGATTGACTTTGAACATGAAAAGTTTTAGATATGTGCCAATCATTGATGTAAATAAAAATATTATAATCATTATTTACATTTTTGCAGTCTGCATACATGTTAAGGTTATTTTAAGAGGCCATAGACCCACAAATGATAAACAAAATGTTTGGAATGAAAACATCAACATATGACATATGCACGAAGTTTTCAGACATTTATTTACATTGTATTTGATGTGTCAGCAGATTTTTTCGTATTAGAATAATATAATAGATTCCACAAAATTTCATGTTATATAACTTTAATGACAAAACATTTCAAAGAGAGGTTATTAAAGAAATAGATTTATATTTTGCTGAGGTTATGAGGGCATAATGATAATGGAGCCTGAATAAATTTTATGTAACCCGGCTTCATAATTTAACCCAACAACAAAATAAAAATCTATTACTTATATTTACAGTTTTTTACGCAAATAGATATTATTTATTCTCACAACAGTTGCACATTTTTTGAAAAATACCGAATTTGATTGAATAGCTGATTGTAATCGAGTCATGCATATGTTATACCACCAAAAGTTGGGTCATGACCCCAATCGGACATCCTAGGGCCTTACCAACTTTCAAGAATGCAAGAGGAGTTCCAAATTGGTCATCACCCCACTTTTTCCACCGTATTGCTACGTCAGTGGCTATTCCGATAAAAATAGAATCGCTGCACGTGTTGTGCTATCATTATACACTAATAATGATAACCCTAGATAGCATGGTTATTGAGTCCATGTCAGTGCAAACTGTAAATATATCAATTTGGTTTTGTTTCATCTTTGAGGAAGAGTCCTAGTGGTAGAATGTCAGACACCTTAACCACTCAGCCACCATGACCTGACCCAAAGGTGGAGGGCTAGTGGTAGAATGTTAGACACCTTAACCACTCAGCCACCATGACCACCATGACCTAGAGGTGGAGAGCTAAAGGTAGAATGTCAGACACCTTAACCACTCAGCCACCATGACCTAGAGGTGGAGAGCTAGTGGTAGAATATCAGACACCTTAACCTATCAGCCACCATGACCCAAAGGTGGAGGGCTAGTGGTAGAATGTCAGACACCTTAACCACTCAGCCACCATGATCTAGAGGTGGAGAGCTAGTGGTAGAATGTCAGACACCTTAACCACTTTGTCACTATTGAAATATAATTTTGAGACACATCAAGACACCTATATATGTATGTTAGATGTATTAAGACAAATAACCCTATCCAGATCTGCTGACACACATAAAGACAGCTTTATATGATTGTAAGACATATCAAGACACATGGCTGTTAGACAAATTAAGACACATTGTCCTATACCTGTCTATTAAAGCATTGATACCTGTATGTTAAGACACGTTAAGACACCTCTACATATGACTTAAGATACCTGTCTGAGACAACAAACTTGTCTGTAAGTTAAAGTACATTACAGATAGTCCCTGCCGTTACCTCCCGTAGTTATATATATCTTACTCTGTTGCCATATGTTCCCAACATGTAACAAGGTTTAGTGGTTGTTATGAAATCACATGAATACTTGAATAACTGTACAAATCCATGTCCCTGTCAAATGCCATGTTGAGCTGAAATCTTTCCCTCTCGGCTGTATTTTACCGTATTGATCATAATAACAATATAAACACCAACATAGAAATATGATCATCATGAAGGGAAATTTGTTTTCACAATGATTGACATTCTTTGTATTCTATATTGACATTGATGTTGCAAAGCTAGAAAAAAATGTCCAATATTTCAAAGATCTAATATCTATATTAATTGTATAACTCTTCTTTGTATTATAATCACCTTTTTTAAACACCAACAACCAAGATGTGCTTTTTCAGCACTATAATATCATATCAATTTTACAACAACAACTTTGATTAACAAAAATCTCCCTCAAAATTTAACAGGTTGAAACAATGGTCTAAAAACATCACCTTGGCATAAGCTCCTTTGAATGATTAATACCTCCAACTTCTGACCTTACATTTCACTGCGTACAGTACAGCTGTATATTTGGTGATAATTATCGTGTTGTAAATCTAAAGTCTTGTTATATATACATATCAGAATTTGCACTTATTGATATTTGGATAAATTTGATGAAAATGAAATAAGCAATTCAAAAATTTTAGGATTAAACAATTATGTTATCAACTGAATAGAAAAAAAACTAACATACATATTTGGAAACTTAGCTTATGCACAAATAATATTTAAACATTTTAATTATTTTCAACAATTTAGTTTGAGAAAGTTTTGATATATTCAATTATTTAGTTTGAACAACCAAGAATTACATTCAATGTTTATATATATTAAATCAAAGAAAATTAACACATTATTTGTAAATAGAATGAAAAGAGTTGAAAACATAATTTCATCTTACAATAAATTTCTAATCTTATAAGATACTTGTTTAATAGAGAGTAAAACCTTAGTGACTAACTGTAAAACAGACTCATGATCGATAAGTAAAAGTATATATACATGTACATTTGTAAATCTGCCCATTTCTATAGGGAACGCATCAAACCACAAAAGATATACTAAAGTTAAAGAAAAATATTACAGCTGAGTGGTGTTTATGTAAACATGTATGTAAACAGTGAATATTATAAGGCGTATGTCGTATGTGAATACTTGTAAATCAAACCCCCAAACACTTAGGTGTTTTATCTTGTTTACGAGGTCTGGGGCCATTTTGGTCCTACCTAACAAAAGCTGGATTGTTACTGATAGTGACAAGCTATTGAAAGTTGACCTCCGTAAGGGTAATCAAACAGACCAAATAACCTTAAAGACTTAAAATCGTCTTCTGACAGACCCACAATAAAAACATCATCACCCCACATAAACTCTATTGATAATATTTAAAATATCAAAAGACATTTATGTGTTCAATGCCCAGTACAAAGACTTTAACCCGCACAGTGGAATACATAACACTTTATCGTATTTCTATAGCTAAGGGAGTTTAAAAAACATTGATATTAAGAATAATTGACTTTCTGAAAAATGTATATTCAGTATGTGTTTCTCAATACCTACAAATATTTGAACAGCAAGCATGTATATGAAATATGGATTATTTTTAGAGTTCAATGTACTTCCCAAGTCTGTGAAAGACTGTCTCAAGGTCTTAAGACATTTCACATGCTTTGATGCACAATAATTTGACACAGTTCTTTCATCTGAAGAAACATTGAAGCCCAATGGAGGTATAATTTGTCCTTCTGCAATCATCACAAATGAAAACTGTTATTTTCTGAACTAAGGTGGCTGTCTTCAAATTTATTTAAGGATTAACTCATTAAATATATTTTGTATGCTATGGAGATATAACACAAAAATCTGAGTGTACTCTAAATAAACAGCGAAGCGGTTTATGATGAGATTACACTCAGATTTTTGTGTTATATCTCCATAACATAAAAAAATTAATTTAAATTAATCCTTATAAATCAACAAGATAATATATTAAAAGTTCCGTATTCATTTTTGGACTCTTTTTTCTATGAAATCATTACGCCATTATATCAGCCAAATCAGATGCGACGTAACAAATGGCAATGACATTTTTTCCATTATGGGCTGATAAAAGTTAAAGACTGAGTAAAGTTTTAAGCCAATGAAAATGCTTGTTACAAGCAAAATTGAATTATATCTCATTAACATCACTTTGGCATATATCTCTAAATCTGATAACTATTGACCTCTAACCTTTGGATAAAGGTCGTAATGATGTAAAAATACACTACACAGTATCACCTGTACACTCATCATTGGAAGTTACCACTTATTAACATCTGACCTTGAAAACAAGATCACAGTGACCCAACTTTGACCTTGAAGACAAGGTTACTGTGACCTAACTTTGACCTTGAAGACAAGGTTACTGTATAGTGACTGAACCGTTGTGCACTGAACATCAGCTCTAAGTTATACAAACATACTGTACATTTCCTCCAACTACATGTGTCTAAACTAAAGGTCTGCAGAAAACTAATGTTATGTAACAAGAGGCCAATGGCCTAAACCGTCATCACAATCAATACAACAGAAAAAAATATAGTGGAAAAAAATCTGATCATCATTATCAAAGAATCCAATAGGCTGAAAATGCTGACCTTTTCTTTGACCAACAACTAAGGCAATGTCAACAAGAAACTCTTCAGTACAAGTTGAAAGTTTCTGATATCTTTGACCAAAGTGACCTTGGATGAAGGTCAAGGTAATTCATTAGAATAAATTGTAGCCCTTCATCCCAGCATGCTACATACAGGCCCAACATCAGGTCTCTTAGGCTTTTAGATATTGTCAAGACATTCTTAATTGTAGTCTATTTGACCCCTGTGATCTTAAATGAAGGTCAAGGTCATTTGTTCAAACAAATTTATTAGCTCTTCATCCCAGCATGCTACAAGTATCATATCAGGTCTCTACAACAATAATATGTCGCTTATATAAAAAATGTACTAAATCATTTAAAAAGTTGTCAGATTTGGTGGCCTTTTGGCAGAAAGCATTATAGTAGTTTTACTGATGAATGCAATAGGATTTCATCAACATGACACTGGAATGAATCTGGCTAGTAAGCTACTCGACAATAGACAATCAATGATTTTACAAGGCTGACAGTGAAGTCCTCTTAGGTTAACAACACAGTGATGGATCGTAAACTTCTCGGGAGTTATGGTATACCTGTCAGCGTTTACTGTAGATTCCTCTCTATAACAACTGGTCTTACTGGCAAACATCCATTTCAAGCCTTCATATTTTTCTTGACACCAGCATCGACCTCTGATATATATTTCTAATCCTCTATAAAATACCTATATTTCTATTTATATCCGGGCGGACCACATTCTGGTTACCTTGTTAAATCTTTGATCATTCTGTGAAGCCTCTTTTATTTATTTCTTAAAATCAATGGAATTTTATCATACTAAAATAAAACTTTCTCCTTTCATTAAACGTCCCCTCAATCTCTCCTTTAATAAACCATCCCCTAAATCTCTCCTCTAATACACCATCCCCTCAATCTCTCCTCTAATTCACCAACCCCTCAATCTCTCCTCTAATACACCATCCCCTCAATCTCTCCTCTAATACACCATCCCAATCTCTCCTCTAATACATCATCCCCTCAATCTCTCCACTAATATACCATCCCCTCAGTCTCTCCTCTAATACACCATCCCCTCAATCTCTCAACTAATACACTTTCCCCTCAATATCTCCACTAATACACCATCCCCTCAATCTCTCCTCTAATACACCATCCCCTCAATCTTTCCTCTAATACACCATCCCCTCAATCTCTCCACTAATATACCATCCCCTCAGTCTCTCCTCTAATACACCATTCCCTCAATCTCTCAACTAATACACCATCCCCTCAATCTCTCAACTAATACACTATCCCCTTAATATCTCCACTAATACACCATCCCCTCAATCTCTCCTCTAATATACTATCCCCTCAATCTTTCCTCTAATACACCAACCACTCAATCTCTCCACTAACATACCATCCCCTCAGTCTCTCCTCTAATACACTATCCCCTCAATATCTCCACTAATACACTATCCCCTCAATATCTCCACTAATACACCATCCCAATCTCTCCTCTAATACACCATCCCCTCAATCTCTCCTCTAATACACCATCCCCTCAATCTCTCCTCTAATACACCATCCCCTCAATCTCCCCTCTAATACACCATCCCCTCAATCTCTCCTCTAATACACCATCCCCTCAATCTCTCCTCTAACACACCATCCCTTCATACTCTCCTCTAACACCATCCCCTTAATATCTCCACTAATATACCATCCCCTCAATCTCTCCACTAATATACCATCCCCTCAATCTCTCCACTAATACACCATTCCCTAAATCTCTCCACTAATACACCATCCCCTAAATCTCTCCTCTAATACACCATCCCCTCAATCTCCCCTCTAATACACCATCCCTAAATCTCTCCTCTAATACACCATCCCCTCAATCTCCCCTCTAATAACCATTCCACAATTTGATGTCTTTACTCTGTTTTTCTGCTTTGATAATTTGATAATAGATACACATAGGTATTTAGCAAGTGTATAGTGGGTCTTTGACTTACCAGTGTGCTAAATACCTATGATTGACCCATATATTGATCTCTTTAACCTATTTCTTCCCTTAAATACCTCCCCTTCTTCTATATTCAGCAAATAAATAAGAATGATGCAACACAATCAATACACAAATATATTTCCATTCATTTTGTAAATTAATACTAGTATTGGCGACAGAGAAAAACTTTCAACCATGCTTAAAAGATGTTAAGATAATGTATCATACAATGTACATGAGTTAAATCCTTGCTCGCTCTTGTTACATGAACGGGGGCCACTGGAATGTATTGTCAGATTTTGTTTACAAGTACGTTATGCAGACAGCAGGCGACACTGAACAGATAATGAGAAGATAATAGATAAAAAAACTGTGTATTTATTTATGCAGTGAATCGGTAGAAGTTTTAACTTAAGTGATGAAAAACTGTCGAATTCCGTTATACATAGGAGTATGTCAGATGTTGGGAAAATGTGATTTCCAGGCTACGATATGTTCGGCATGGAAATCTATGATATGTGTATATATTTTGTGACGTAAATATTATGTACCTGTCAAATTTACAAATTGTAGGTAGAAAATAAACGCCACGTGCTTCACATAGCATAAAAGTCTGCGGAGATACAGTTAATGTCAATTACAAGTAGCAATGGACAACACATGTTCATTGCGCGTCAATCAAAAGTAAATGACACTTACCGATCATATAAGATGTTCCGTCCAATGTAAAAGTGGCACTTTTACATTTCTTGAACGTTTTCTGGGGTACAGAACCCTTCGAAGGTCTGTCCGGTTTTTCAGCCATTCTTATATCACCATATGTAGAAAGACAGTAGAATCCTTGATGTAAATAAATCCAGACTGAGGAATATGCAATAATAACACGTGTTGAACGTATATTGACGGGCTATGATAATTCTGATTTAAATCCCAGGCGATCTTACTCCAAGTGTTATAGTGTTATAGCACACCCAGACAACACCTAAAGGTGGCGAATCCTCCGACCGACACACCTAGGTACATTGTAAACATCAACTGATGAAAACAGTCAGGCGCGCGAGTACTCGCATCTAAAAAGAACGGGGAATTATGTCATAACCGCCTGCCCAGTACACACATAAAAACGGGATTGAATCTTCGACGGGATTTTCCCCAGGGCATTACACTTCAATTTGATCAATGCAATCGGTGAATGGAGCGTAAATATCTGCTTGTAAGACATACACGGTGGGACAGTATGTGGATGTCTAAATAAATAAATGTCGTCAGCGAGTTGAGAATATTGGATGCAGATCAGATTATTAACAGCGGCCGACTGCTTTCAACACAAAGCTTTGAGAGACACACACGTGTTAGCGGCATGAATCAAATTACAACACGTGTAACCACTGACCAACCAACAATTGATCGGCATTGTTAACAAACATTTCACTAATGAACTTATAGTGAAGAAACATTGACCACAGGGACTTGAAAATTGGCTAAGATCTTACCCAAGGCGAGACACCTTATACGCACAGTACATTATTACGTGTATAACTTATGACGTCACGATAACAATATCATAGCGTCACAACTGTCTCATCCTCAAGGATGTTAAATAGATTATATTAATTAATCCGTCGGAGCGTGATAATCCAGTACAGTTTATACATGTATACATATCGGAGTGTGTCTAAGTTAAAATCAGTAATAAACTACATCAGGATTCGGACGACGCTCATCTGTCAGAAACCTTCCGTCCGTCGTAGCTAAGGAAGTCACGTGATCACAAGGTATCGCACACGACAAATCAGGCCCGCTTCAGGTGAGAAAATGTGTTGTTAACGTTATACTGCAAAGATAGTTTTGCGGTTTTACAGAAAAGTGGTTTCTTTTGAAGTATTGTGTAGTATGTGTGCTCGTAAAATGACGTAAACACTGACAATTGCAATCCTCACTAAACAGGAGCCACGGTGTCGAAGTTCACCTAAAATACTCTATCCTGTAATGCTAGGTTTACACTATGTTCCCGGCGGCCACGGCAGCCCCGTTTCAGAGCTACGTGGACAAAACGTGGTGACCGCGAGACAACGTGAGACAACGCAGAAGGACGTGATAGACAAACGAGAGCGGTTGTGAATATCGTGGATGCCGTGCCAGATTTTTAAACTGTCAAAAAAATTGCCACGGCAGTCACGGTACAGATAGCGAACGAGATTGACGTAACAAAACGTAACAGTGCGTATACATGTACGTACGAGGCCGTAACAAAACTTCCAGACGGTCCGTGGTGGAACGGACAGCAAGCACGTTCCCCGGAATCTCACGGTGATTTCAAGTTTTGTGACGTTCTGTTGAGTTTTGTCCACGTTTTATCACGGTTGATGCAGATTGGCTGCACGTTTTGTGCCGTTTTGTCCAGGTTTGTCAAGGTTTTGACGGCAAGCCAAGGTGGAAGATAGCCGTTTCGATGCGTTCTGTCAAGGCACATCACGGCTTGTAGCGGTTGAAAGCCCGACGTGATACGGCGTGTTGCGTCTTATTACGGTCTTACGTTGCAAGCAATATATTATGGAGTATCATTGTCTGGCCTGGTACATATTTGCTACTTCATGGAGTTATTTGTATTAATAAATCGAAATAGTCATTATCAAACACATTTAAACCATCAAATTGTACCAAAGCTATTATCGCAAAAGGCAGATTAAGTGAGAACCATTACAAAAAATATTTGTGTAGAAACTCTTTGATATAATAATCATAATTTTGTAATCAAAACGTGTTTGAAATGACATTTTCGGCAATAAATATCGTTTTATTTGCTCAAAAAAGCCCGGCATCAGACTTTAATCCCTAGTAAGCCTTGGCGGACCGTGAAAAACGTATCGGAGCTTGATCAAAACGTCTAAAACGTAGCAGACCTCATCAGATCGTAACAGGCCTAGAGAGAACGTAGTGGTATCCTTGATAGACCGTGCTAAAGCCGTAGTGTACCTGCAGCTGTAACCTCCGGGAAGAGCACTTTCCCCTATATCCACGGTCCACCACGTAATCCGTAAAAAACCGTGGCAAAACTTCACAAGACCTAGCTGAACTTGAATACAGAGACAAAAGTAGCCAAATTTCCACGGCACACCACGTAACGGGCAAACGGGGCTACCGTGGTCGCCGGGAACATAGTGTAAACCTAGCATAAGAAATCGGTTTAATACGGTGCACCAGACCCGAATCAATCAAACGTTCATTACAACACTTCTTACCTGAAGTGGCCTGGAACACAGGATCTCACACTGTGTAAACTGGAGCTAATACTGGAGTCCCTGTACCTTAACACATAAACTCACGCTTTTTTAAACATTTTATCAATTATTAGAATTTAGGAAGCAACGACAAATTACTAATTTATCTGCTGGTGCAATTTACAAAAAAAATATTAAAACTAATGTTTTCGAAAACAGCGGACCATGCATTCTTCATTCTTCGGGTAAAACCAACATTGGTATAACGACGGTGATAGTAACCAATGGAGTATCGAGGGTGTCACGACAGTGATAGTAACCTCTGGAGTATCGAAGGTGTCACGACAGTGATAGTAACCTCTGGAGTATCGAGGATGTAACGCCAGTGATACTAACCCCTGGAGTATCGAAGGTGTCACGACAGTGATAGCAACCCCTGGAGTATCGAAGGTGTCACGATAGTGATAGTAACCTCTGGAGTATCGAAGGTGTCACGACAGTGATAGCAACCCCTGGAGTATCGAAGGTGTCACAATAGTGATAGTAACCTCTGGAGTATCGAAGGTGTCACGACAGTGATAGTAACCTCTGGAGTATGGAGGATGTTATGACAGTGATAGTAACCTCTGGAGTATCGAAGGTGTCACGGCAGTGATAGTAACCTCTGGAGTATGGAGGATGTTATGACAGTGATAGTAACCTCTGGAGTATCGAAGGTGTCACGACAGTGATAGCAACCCCTGGACCAAT
>SAYR01067535.1:2177-37527 GCA_004382745.1 Argopecten irradians irradians | reverse complement strand
CCCCCCACCCCTCCTCCCCCCCACGCCTCCTCCCCCCACGCCTCCTCCCCCCACGCCTCCTCCCCCCCACGCCCTCCTCCCGCCCACCCCCCCACCCCCCCCACGGCCTCCTCTCCCCCCACCCCCCACCCCCCACGCCTCCTCCCCCCCACGTCCTTCCTCCCCCCCCACGCCTCCTCCCCTCCCCCCCCACGCCTCCTCCCCACCCCTCCTCCCCCCCACCCCTCCTCTCCCCCCACCCCCACCCCCCCACGCCTCCTCCCCCGGCCGGATTAACGTCTTGTTTTAACCAACTTTCCACACATATCTTGGAAGTGTGACGTACTGTTAGCTAACTCATGTCACATTCTCCCTATCTTCACCAGAAGATATTTCCTGTACATCAGGAGATATGGTGTTTTAGTACTAGTTACATGTGTACTGAGACAACACGTGTGTCGTTACACATCGTGTTACATACTTTTTGATGGATGTATGCATGCACGTGCTTATTCTTCATACTGCTTCATACTGCCCGAGTCATCTTCTTCTTTATGTGGTCCTTAATACACGTTTGACGGTACACGATACACTTCTTACTTTATCAATTTGCGCTTGAAAGTTGACTTGAGTTATCTTTTATACATATTGCACACATGCTTTTTTTCTTTTATATCTCACACGATTTATCTCCCCTTTACATTCTTTTACTGTTGTATGTTTTGTTGAATATCTCCCTGAACTAATCAAAAAAAACTATCACATAGATAGAACAATCCATTTACTTTACTGTTTTAAAGTAGGAATCTAATCGACCAAACCAAATTACTTGCATTTGTCTCCCTTGAATGACAGTTTTGCCACTTGACGGTTTTTTGCACTGAAATATTTTGTCTTTGCAGGTTACAGAGTTAGCTCCCTTTCGGTTGTGTTTCCATTTTGACGTCATTATTTTGTGGGCGCAATTCAATCTCTCCCAGGGTTCATTGCGGTCCCCACATTCGATATTGTGGGAACCGCAATGCACCCTGGGAGAGATTGGGCGCAATTTACGTCGTTTTCTACGAAAAATATAACGTTACGCTCGTAAACAAATGACCTCACAATCAGTACCTACCAACAAGGACAGATAACTCTGTATTATGCACTTATTGTTTACATCTTCAACATATTTCTATTTATGGCTTAATTATCTCTATATGTATATAAACCACATGTGCTCAGCACGCTGTTAATTAAGTCAAATGCCCATCACAGAGTTCCCGTTTCACTTTGCACAATACAGAGTTGTCTGTCCCTGTGGAAGGTACGTGTATTGTTTGTGACGTCATGTTTACTAGAACGGATATACGTACCCGGCCTACTATACCTTTTTGGCCTGGTAAGAAATGGTGCTCTAGTGGAGCAGTGCCTCAGAAAATCGAATGGACATATTTTTCGATACTTTTTTGTAGGTTTTCAATTAGTTTATTGGTAAACATGTATTTATATATTATTTTTTATCCAAAACAAACATAACGACCATTCTTCTCACAAGACGTCAAGTTCACAATTTATAGACTTGCCGTATAAATTCCCTTGCTCCATTAGCAGTAATAGGCACCAATTATAGCTCTAAAGACGACACCATTTTCTATCTGAAAGTCATTTGAGCTAAATATTACAGCTACTTGTTTACAAGCACAACGTCACGTTTTTCGGGGGAAAATGTGTCGAGATTTGTCAATCTCTCCCAGAGTTTATGAGCATTTTTTTTAAGTTTGAAATAATTAAATTAACAATCCTGCCTTGTGACTGGAATTCCAATTTTCTATCCAGAATCTGTATTTCTAAAACACTTAAATTATATATGTATACATGTGTATTGCTTCATGTCAACTCAATCTAAAATAGGTTACTACCAGTAAACTTTTTAAAGTCGAATGGTAATAAAAGAATCAAATCTATTTTAGACCCGAAGTTCACACGAAAATTTTACGGTGAATTTACACGAAAGGTCAAATTAACCTGAATTAACATGACGTTTTGGTCGATTGAAATTTACATAGTTGACGATAATTTAAAACTTATCCTTTTCTTGTCAATTCTCGGGTCAATATCTTTTTGGGTCAAAAACAAATGAAGACATTTTATCTGTTTATTTATCAAAGGAAATTAGATAGCAGCTCCTTAGACAATGCCACAGGAGGAGTTAAGAGAACACTTTAGATGGAAACATCACTTCCTCATTGACACTACATACGTGGCCAGATTGGGACATCGACCAGGAAAATATTATTCGAAAACAAATTCCATACAAACTACATAATTAATCATTTTACAATATCAACTCGGTGTTTTCAATTTTTGAAACACCGAACGTTGCCCAGACGTTGCTTCAAGGTGCCGTTATATGGTCATTGTTCTTCTTGTAATTAATATGTAAATCAGATAATCCTTTTGACATTTGTCAAAGAAACTATTTCGATATGTAACATAAGAATTAGGGATATTTGATTCCCACCATATGGAATTTAAAAAAAGCTATATAAATGATAAATATCAACCAGATTCTATTGTCAGATTCTATGTATGTGAATAGTAGGTAATTTGGTAAGACATATTCTATATTAGACAGGGATTTTGAAAGGTAAAACTGCATAGATGTTTTCCTACAAGTACATATATGTTTTACAAATGGCATATCGAAGAAGGTTGCGTCCAAGAGGTGTTGGGATAGTGACTGAGGTTGGAATATCGTGACAACACATGGCGGACTATGAAATTGGGGGGCTAAAAGGTACGTCACTTTGACTACCAGACCACTGTGGCCTAGAGATTGTGGAGCTAAAAGATACGTCACCTTGACTACTAGACCACTGTGGCCTAGAGATTGTGGAGCTAAAAGATACGTCACCTTGACTACTAGACCACTGTGGCCTAGAGATTGTGGAGCTAAAAGATACGTCACCTTGACTACTAGACCACTGTGGCCTAGAGATTGTGGAGCTAAAAGGTACGTCACCTTGACTACCAGACCACTGTGGCCTAGAGATTGTGGAGCTAAAAGGTACGTCACCTTGACTACTAGACCACTGTGGCCTAGAGATTGTGGAGCTAAAAGGTAGAATGTTTGACACATTGACTACTAGACCACTGTGGCCTAGAGATTGTGGAGCTAAAAGGTAGAATGTTTGACACCTTGACTACTAGACCACTGTGGCCTAGAGATTGTGGAGCTAAAAGGTAGAATGTTTGACACCTTGACTACTAGACCACTGTGGCCTAGAGATTGTGGAGCTAAAAGATACGTCACCTTGACTACCAGACCACTGTGGCCTAGAGATTGTGGAGCTAAAAGGTACGTCACTTTGACTACTAGACCACTGTGGCCTAGAGATTGTGGAGCTAAAAGGTAGAATGTCGGACACCTTAACTACTAGACCACTGTGGCCTAGAAATTGTGGAGCTAAAAGGTACGTCACTTTGACTACTAGACCACTGTGGCCTAGAGATTGTGGAGCTAAAAGGTACGTCACTTTGACTACCAGACCACTGTGGCCTAAAGATTGTGGAGCTAAAGATACGTCACCTTGACTACTAGACCACTGTGGCCTAGAGATTGTGGAGCTAAAGATACGTCACCTTGACTACCAGACCACTGTGGCCTAGAGATTGTGGAGCTAAAAGGTAGAATGTCGGACACCTTAACTACTAGACCACTGTGGCATAGAGATTGTGGAGCTAAAAAATAGAATGTTTGACACCTTCACCACTAATCCACATGTTGTCTTCATTTATTGTACATTTAGACAACACACTTCGATCATGTAAACCGTTATACAAAATCAAGCCATTTACTGCATACTCCATGGTAACGCCATGGTAACGCCATCTCACATCAAACGATAATGGGTGAATAACTCTCGACTTCCAAAGACTTTACAGCCTCCGAGATTGGAGACATTACAGGATCAACCACGAGGGCCTGATGAAAACCTACGTACGTATATAATACACCAACACCACTATTGGTGCAGAGACGACAAGCTAAATACGAATAACAAAACGAGGCTAATAAAGCAGGCTTATGTATATCATTTATAGTTCAGTTTGCTTCGAGTATAAAACAGAGAACCAAAATGCCAAACCTGCTCAAGTTGGCTTTTTGAAGGTGATTTCAGATCAATAACATGTATATTGAACCCTGAATAGGATGATTTCTCTTGACTACATGGATGATATTACACAGTTTCACACATTTACATGTATATTTCACAAAATTCATAAAATTATGAAAGTAAATATTGAAACAGGACACAGGAACCGGCAAAGAACTTATTAAGCCAGGTTGTCGAATTATCCGAGTTCGTATCAACCAAGTTCCATTGTAGTTTATAAGAGAAAAAAAACTTGTAAAGGGTTTGTGTATGGATTTGTTAACTTGGGTAGACTCTTTTGGAGATATATCACAACATTTTAGTGTTCTCTAAGTAAACCGTGAAGCGCTATATATATGATAAGAATGTGCTCAATTTTCCTTTTTATATCTCCATTACATAAAGATTAGATAATTACTCAAGTTAATCCTTGTTATTCAATCTACATATTAGTGCGATAGATGATGTACATATCTCTTCCAAATTCCTACTAAATTGAGGAACTATTTTCATGAACGCATTACGCCGTTGTAATAGCCAATCAGAAGCAATGTTACAAACGGCTACGTCATTTTTCTTTTATTGAGTAAATTTTGAGCCAATGCTCGCACGTCAATATCCGTATTTTGACGTAGATTTTAAAGAAGTTCCACCGCTGACGAATAGCAATTTTCTCTGTGAAAAACAGGAGAGACGAATTAGTATTTTTCTTCAGTTACAAAAGTTGCTTACTTTACACCATTACCACCATTGAAAAGTTTGAGCTTCTTATTTTACTTCAAGATAAATATATTAGAAACAATTAATTGCATTGCACAATCCCCTATATGGAATAAAGTACTGATTCGGAAACCATGTCAAGTTTAGGATGTCAGTCTGGTTGTGACATGTGACGATTATGAATTGTTGGGATTGTGACGATTATGAATTGTTGGGATTGTGACGATTGTGAGTTGTCGGGGTTGTGAGATATGACGATTATGAATTGTCGGGGTTGTGAGATATGACGATTGTGAATTGTCGGGGTTGTGACATGTGACGATTATGAATTGTCGGGGTTGTGAGATGTGACGATTGTGAATTGTCGGGGTTGTGAGATATGACGATTATAAATTGTCGGGGTTGTGAGATGTGACGATTGTGAATTGTCGGGTTGTGACATGTGACGATTGTGAGTTGTTGGGTTGTGAGATGTGATGATTGTGAGTTGTTGGGGTTGGCATGTGACGATTATGAATTGTCGGGGTTGTGAGATATGACGATTGTGAGTTGTTGGGGCTGTGTGATGTGACGATTATGAATTGTTGGGGTTGTGTGATGTGACAATTGTGAATTGTTGTGGTTGTGTGATGTGGCGATTGTGAATTGTTGGGGTTGTGTGATGTGGCGATTATGAATTGTTGGGGTTGTGTGATGTGACGATTGTGAATTGTCGAGGTTGTGATATGTGACGATTGTGAGTTGTCGGGGTGTGTGATTTGACGATTGTGAATTGTTGGGATTGTGACATGTGACGATTATGAATTGTCGGGGTTGTGTGATGTGACGATTGTGAATTGTTGTGGTTGTGTGATGTGGCGATTGTGAATTGTTGGGGTTGTGTGATGTGACGATTGTGAGTTGTCGGGGCTGTGTGATGTAACGATTGTGAGTTGTCGGGGTTGTGAGATGTGACGATTATGAATTGTCGGGGTGTGTGATTTGACGATTGTGAATTGTTGGGGTTTAAACACACGTGTATGGTCTCACAACATACGTCAATAAGACTTGTGGTTGTCTCAGACTCACACAACCTGGCATTGTATCACACGAGAGACCCTGTCTGCCACAAATGTCAATATTTCATAGAGCTTTGTGAAAAATGTATCCCAAGGGCGAATGTCGATACAAACAGCACAGTGTCGGTGCGAGCAACGTTGATTTGCAAATGGTTGCCACCAACTTCCCCATGTAAACCATCTATGCTTGAATTGGATAGCTTGAAAAGCACAGTCGATGATCGCGGAAGGTGTGAACAGTGTGATGGTGATATGATGATTTTTACGTCAGATTGATATACGAAGTTCGGAACGGAAAATGCGACGACTGATTTAATCTAGACAGTGGTCACCAGAACCATTATGTAAACGTTCGGCACTGTAAACGTAACCTCGGGGAGAGACACTCGCTCAGTCTTTATATAACCTCTGCTAATACTCAACAATTAACGATAAATTACCCTGCAATATTTACATTGTCGCAACACTTTACTACTTCTGTGATGGGTTAAATAACATTTGTGTTACTATTTTGCAGTGACAGTTTGTCAGTGTTCCATGGCTAGCTTGCATGTTCATGAGTTCTAACCGGGAACTGATGTATGTTGTCAAAACGGCAAAGAGAACGATGATAAGAAGTAGAAGAAGAAGAATAAGAACAATAACAACAACAACAACAACAACAACAACGGAAACAAATAACATCAAGAATAAAAATAAACAATACGAGAATAAGAAAACAACAATAAGAAGAACATAAATATAAAAAGAACCTAGAAAAAGATAACGAGCACAAAAAAAGACGAAAATGAGACTGAAGATAGTAGAACAATCAGGCCTCCAATTCATATATACTGGGTTTCTAACCCCTGACAAGATCCTGTGTTAATAACAGAGTTTTGGTTTATTATACTGAAAACAAGCAAACCAGTCGTTACACTCTCTTAGTATACGCGTAAGCATGAACAGAAACGACCACTTTTATAGACCCAAAGTCTACATGCTCTCTCTGTATCTAGACTCATAAACTAAAATCTGTTTCTGTCAGGAGTCAAAGCGTACGGATTCGGTTGGTAATGGACATGTATCTGTTAGTTAAGTTTTGAACGTCGACGTCTTTCAGTTGGCATTCATAGCCAAAATGAATGCCAACTGTAAGACGTTCAATGCTTATGTTTACATTTGGTTATAATTTTATTTTGAAATATTAAGGGATTTTGCATATCTAGTGAATTAATTATTCGTTATCGTCAAGGATGGAACAGCCATTGGCACGACCATTATGACGTCACAATAATAACGACGTCATAATAAGCGATTGAAGTTCATAGTCTTTATGACTGCCAACTGCGCGTGGTAGGGTTACATAGTGGAACTGCAGTGAAAATGTAAATGTAATGAAATGGTTGCGACATACAAGAAAAATATCGCTGACGTTCTAAGAAGATTCTAGTTAAATCACAATAGAACGTAATTACACAATTAGGGTGTGTCTCCTGTCGCCTTCCTAGTCAATTTCAGATCATTGTGCTGCATGATGGTCTCACACTACGGAATTTACCGATACTTGTTACATCACTAAAACCTTACCATTATTGAATATTGTCTTCCTACAGTTCGATCTTCTCTGTGGGACAGCCTGATCATTTTGAGAGAATGTGTTTGTTTCCGCCCTGTGTCCCGAGTCAGCTGGCTTTGTCACTGTAATACCGCCGACTAATCATTCTCACGATATCATCGTATTCATGTGGATGGACATAAGTATTTGTCACGGGTTTCCTATATATTCCATGTAATTTGGTACTTTTTTTTAGAAGATTTCAACTATTTGGTATATACATTCACTTTCGACTCGAAAATTGCCGAATCACACAATTTAAGTTGCTTTAAATCTAATGTTCCCGTATTAAGTACAAATTGCGAAATGTTCGATTAATGAAATATTCGGGTTTAAAAAATTAAATTAAGAGATTGTTTTAAAAACACGACAATTTCGAAACACTGAGGTACTGGTGCATTTACGTTTCCTAGCGAAATGACGTAAACAAGACTGTGAACGATACTTATAAGTTACTCAGAATACATTGAGAAAGACTTCGATTCTAGAAAAATGTTAAGATAATTATCCAAAATTTCCACGTGTATTTTAATTGCGAAAAATTAATTCAAAACATTGAAGCGAGAAATGGCAGGGGAGACTATCTGGATAGAAGGGAGACTATCGTGGATACAAGGGAGACTATCCTAGACACGATGAAGACTATATATTGATACAAGGGAGATTATCCTGGATACAAGGGATGGTCCTTATTAAATAAAAGGGCGTCCTAGGTATCTCGCACTCGAGAGAATTGTCATCAATATGGACGGAACATTATAATGTCTTACATATCCGCCTTGAAACGTTTACCACCGGAAACAAATGCCAATTCGCTATCAGATTTCAACTATCAAATGTGGACATGCATTCCCAGGTGGTTCTTAAATTCTTTCCCCTTTTTATATGTAGGATTAAAGCTTTTCGAGGCATAATTATAATTTAAGGGCCGCCGTGGTGTACCTCACTAATTAATCTTCTGTAGCCATTTACTGCACGAGGTCTGCTCGTGCAGCGTACATCGGGGAACTCTGAAAATTGTCCTTTTATCAGAAATAGAGAGTCCTCCCTGAAACTAATTGTCGTGCGACTATTATAAAAGCATTAGCAACAAACTGTCATCAATTCTCAGCTCGGGGAAACGTTAGAAAGCATCAGATCCACAGTTTTTTTTAGCAGAACTAGCAAATCGTCACGGAAATCAGTGAGTCTGTGTGCTATCTCGCAGCCAGAAAGAGGTCGCGGCTAAATCCTTGTCTTATGACGTAACCATAATTACATTTTAGCTTCCAAACGGACATAAAAACAGGATGGAATAAATAAGAGGTTTTCTGGGTTAAACATTGAAATAGTCATGAGAAAAGACAATAGGTGTATTTTACAAGATTTTATGATGTCTTTAATACCAAGTATCAAGGAAAAGAAGAGGCGCGACTGTGAGATAGAATTCCTTTATCAAAACAGTTTTCAATAAACTATTGTAAACGTACGTTCTTTAGGGCAAATGTGAGAAACTGTACTTGTTATGATTTAATAGCGCAATTCCTTGGTTCAATGCTGGATATACTTTTTACAAAATTTAGCGCTATGCATGAATTAACACTTCAATGACAGCGCGAGAAGTGCTAATAGAAGTAAGGTTACAGTATTTGTGTACTGTTTCAGATAATCTGCCCACGCAATCATTTTTTCCCTTTTTTCAAATCTCAGCTCTCAGCGTCCATAAACTAAAAATAACATAAACGCACAATGCAAAAGGGTCGGAATTATCAATTAATTCTCTTCTGTAAAAATACAGAATTCTGAATAACCAATATTGCCATGATATAAAAGCTGAACTCTGTAATACCAGGTTTTGATAGACTTTTGAACCGGATGTATATACATGTCTGTACTACCCAGAAACAAAACCCTTTATTTGTTATTGATCCTAGAGAATGTGTGTCTAATTAGTGTCCAATAAATCCGCTTTCCGTATAGAAATGTGACTCATTTGTCGGGTCTACATCCGACATAGCACTGTATGGTATCGCCTGCGCGCGGATGTTTCCAGGAGGGTAACGTTACCGTTTATGTGACGTAACCACGCCACGAAACTCGAATTTTAGGTAGCCATCGATATCTCCCATAGGGTTCCTTATCTCCCCTCGTTTTTTAAAAGCATTCTCATAGCATGGCCATCTTAATGTATTAAAATTAATGAAGTCGACGACAATCAGTTTCGATACTCTATAGGGGTTACTATCACTGTCGTTATATCCACCGCTAGACTATCTCATAGTAAAACTGGAGGCAGTTCAGGAGGAAAAACTGACCAATCACAGGACTGAAGAGAATTCCTTTGAAGACTACAGAGAGAGGGACACGTCAAAGCATTTGAAGAATCAAATTACCTGTTTTTCTGAACTGCCTTCGGTTTTACTATGAGCTTGTCCAGGGGTGGATATAACGTCAGTGATAGTAACACCTGGCGTATCGAAGATGACAACAATGGGCACAGCCGGTATTGCTGACGTCACGTCGTTATCTAGCGCGTGTAAGCTATATCATATTTTACCCCCCTTTAAGGACGAGTCGTGCAAACCTCAACCCAAGGGGTAGGATTCTCCTGACACTTGACCTGGAGGTCAAAACACACATACACAGAGACTACCAATGCTATATTAATTTCAGGTAAACATCACATTTCGTTGACACCTAATTTCGGCTTGAATTCCTTAAGTGCAATCACAAATATAAGGCGAGGCACCAGTAACGCCGTCAAAGGTTAAAGTCAAGGATTTCCAATACACTAGCCCGCGGAGATGTCAACATTTGACGCCGGCGTCGGAAATGACCAAAAGAGCGGACTGTTTTAATGTTTATAATGCCCAACACTTGACCTACATACCTAGGGCCCTTCATCTGAACAGTGGCGGACGTCTGGAACAGCGAACGTATCCACGGTTTTCCTATTCCAACGACCATCTGTCAGAGATCTTATTAGATGGCTTTCCAAGAGTGGTTTCGTTGCTTTGACGTTTTGTCGACTTTTTAGCCTGCTCAATACAGCTTTGTGGTATCTCTGCTTTCTATTTACGTCGGACAAAAACATTCCCTAACAAAATGTTCTGTTTGATTTCCTTCTTTTTCTATCGTCTTGGTGCTATATAACTTTAACAGACTTTCTTGTAGATATTTTTAATGACAGAAGAAAGCTAACAAGGCAAATCATTGCGGGGAATTTACTTAAATATATAATTAGTACTGATATTGCCGGAAATTGTTGGTGTCAAAAGCATGGTCAACAAAAACAAAAACAAGATCTAGCATTGTTACACTACGTCTGCCAGATATCTAGTCCGCTAAACCTGCCTACATTATTAGGCTTTTTTAAAATTTTCTTTGTTGCTATTATATCCGCATCATAATAATTCTGAATTGGACAGGTTGTATGTGAAACGGGTTTCCACTTTAATGAAAAGACACTATCTTACGTGTTCCGTAAACTACTTACTTTACCATTGGTATTGGTTACAGTAATTATATTATAATATATATATTCCAGGGGTTCCGATCACTTACGATCTCTACACCCCTGGACTATCTCATAGTGAAATTGAAGGCAGCTCGGCGGAAAACATTTGACCAATCACAGGCTAGCAAAGATTACCTTTGAAGACTACAGAGAGAGCGACGCCTAACATCAAAGTCACACAGTCAACCACAGTGTACCGTTATACGGCTCTTTTGATGTACATCAAATGACTAAATTACATGTTCTGTTCTGTTGCCTCCAGTTTTACTATGAGATAGTCCAGGGGTGTAGAGATCGTAAGTGATCGGAACCCCTGGAGTATCGAGGATGAGTAAAGAGGTGATCAAATGTAAATATGTTTAATTTGTCTTGCAATGACGTCGTTGTGCTCAAAATACCGTCAGGCCGAATTCTATGGGTTACCATTACTGTCGAAATAGATAATGACACCTTTATAACTTAGCTGCAATGTCCGAAGTGTTAGACATTCCACACTACATCAAGACTACCGCATAGTGGATTGTAGACATTCGACACTACATTAAGACTACCACATACTGGATTGTAGACATTCGACACTACATTAAGACTACCACATACTGAATTGTAGACATTCGACACTATATCAAGACTACCGCATAGTGGATTGTAGACATTCGACACTACATCAAGACTACCGCATAGTGGATTGTAGACATTCGACACTACATCAAGATTACCACATAGTGGATTGTAGACATTCGACACTACATCAAGACTACCGCATACTGGATTGTAGACATTCGACACTACATCAAGACTACCACATACTGGATTGTAGACATTCGACACTACATCAAGACTACCACATACTGGATTGTAGACATTCGACACTACATCAAGACTACCACATACTGGATTGTAGATATTCGACACTACATTAAGACTACCACATAGTGGATTGTAGACAATCGACACTACATCAAGACTACCGCATAGTGGATTGTAGACATTCGACACTACATCAAGACTACCACATAGTGGATTGTAGACATTCGACACTACATCAAGACTACCACATACTGGATTGTAGACATTCAACACTACATCAAGACTACCACATAGTGGATTGTAGACATTCGACACTACATCAAAACTACCACATACTGGATTGTAGACAATCGACACTACATCAAGACTACCACATACTGGATTGTAGACATTCGACACTGCATCAAGACTACCACATACTGAATTGTAGACATTCGACACTACATCAAGATAACCGCATAGTGGATTGTAGATATTCGACACTACATCAAGACTACCACATAGTGGATTGTAGACATTCGACACTACATCAAGACTAACACATACTGGATTGTAGACATTCGACACTACATCAAGACTACCACATACTGGATTGTAGACATTCGACACTACATCAAGAATACCACATACTGGATTGTAGACATTTGACACTACATTAAGACTACCACATAGTGGATTGTAGACATTCGACACTACATCAAGATTACCACATAGTGGATTGTAGACAATCGACACTACATCAAGACTACCACATAGTGGATTGTAGACATTCGACACTACATCAAGACTACCACATAGTGGATTGTGGACAATATGTCATATAGTCGTTTGGACACTGTGGATCAAAATTGATGGAATGCAAGATCTAATCAACTGACCATGTGGGTTGTAATACGCTTTAAACACTTGACCACATGGAGTTTTCAGACGGATTGACCACGTGACGTTGTAAGACAACTTGACCACTTGACAAATTGGAGCTTAAGAAAACTTGACCACCTAACCACGTTGAGCTATAAGACCACTTGACCACGACTAAACCATAACCAGAGACGATCATGTGGTGTAGTCTGATTATTGAGACACTCGTCTTTCACCTAGACGATCGGAGTTCGATACCGAGACTCTGGGGGGGACAAGTGTTTTCTCCTGGTACTCCGATTTCCTCCCTCTCTAAGACCCTTTGCATGTTTATATAGGTTATATAACTTGCTTTGCCGGTAAATAGATAAATATTTATAGCCTTGAGTATAGATCAGATTATTTTATAACAGTGTCACACATTTTAAATGATCATACATTACATCAGATATGTACATATAAAATAGATTAAAATGTCCAGCCTGAAAAGCCTTACGAGACACTGATTTATAAAAAAAGTACATTAAATAAGACAATATGTTATTTCCAATATTGCCATATGTATCAGTATTATTATGAAAAAAACGTCTGTAGAATCTGGCTATTTATTATACAATATTATCATATAATTCAATTTTGCTTGTTACGAGCATTCTCATTGGCTTAAAAATTTATTTTATCAGCCCATAAAGGAAAAAATTAGCGTCGCTGTTTGTGACGTTGCTTCTGATTGGCTGAGATAACGGCGTAATAATTTTATAGACAAAAGAGACCCAAAATGAATTTTGAGTATTTAAGAGACTATCTTTAGTAAATTGAATTATAAGGATTAATTTGAATAAAAAATCTGCGTTTACTTTCATCATCGTGGTTTATTTAGAGTACACTCAGAGTTTGTGTTATATCTCCATAACATAAAAAATCTATTTAAGTTAATCCTTAAATATATAATTCAGTTATACTGTATTCAAATTCATAATGACTTGTCGAGTTGACAAGGCTGTGATATGGGGCCGGGACAGATTAAACGTTCTCTATGTTAAGACTTATTTCGGGAATTCATTGAACTAGAAGTCGAACTGGTGATGTTGACGAGCGATTTCAGACTTCGCTGAACACTTTGGCACTGGTTGTAAATGTCAGAGTTTTACGGTGAATCTACGAGGGGCCATGAAAACTGAGACGACCTCTCAAGTCTTGTTAGTAATACTCTCACTAGCGTTTACACCTCAGTACGTGTGTACTTAAATGATATTATAAAAATACATTAACGGAGAAAAACCACCGACCTACTGACATCACCTATTAACTTCATCTTACTGTGATCAATGAAAATCGCAATCCAGAAATCCAGATATAAACAGATGTTCCAGGAGTAAAACTATCGACCAACATGTATGAAGATCTGTGAATACATAGCAGTCGCAAACCCCTTGATTAACGCGTTTTCTGATAAAAACGATACATATTTGTATTTGTATATAGGCTTTCTAACCGAACAAAATATTGAAAATATGCGCACACACTTAAAACCAATGTTAATAAAACTGATCAAAGAGCTTGCACCGCATACCAAGCATAATTGATATCTACTAGCCGGATTTTTTTTTCAATTTACTCTCTTTTTTTCCATTTTATTTAATTTAATTTTTAAACTTTCACGGTTTTTTTCGGCTGGATTTTTTAAAGAAAATAGAAAAATCTTAGGCATACCAAAGTATCATACATTGTGTGCGGTATACCAAATTAGGTCTACTAAAGTATTATACATCGTGTGCGGTATACCAAATTAGACCTACCAAAGTATTATACATTGTCTGCGGTATACCAAATTAGGCCAACAAAAGTATTATACATTGTATGCAGTATATCAAATTAGGCCAACCAAAGTATTATACATTGTGTGCGGTATACCAAATTAGGCCTACCAAAGTATTATACATTGTGTGCGGTCAACCAAATTAGGCCAACCAAAGTATTATACATTGTGTGCAGTATACCAAATTAGGCCTACCAAAGTATTATACATTGTGTGCGGTATACCAAATTAGGCCTACCAAAGTATTATACATTTTGTGTGTGGTATACCAAATTAGGCCAACCAAAGTATTATACATTGTGTGCGGTATACCTAATTAGGCCAACCAAAGTATTATACATTGTGTGCGGTATACCAAATTAGGCCTACCAAAGTGGTATACATTATGTGCGGTATACCAAATTAGGCCAACCAAAGTATTAAGCCCAACCAAAGTATTATATATTGTGTGTAGTATACCAAATTAGGCCAACCAAAGTATTATACATTGTGTGCGGTATACCAAATTAGGCCAACAAAGTATTATACATTGTGTGCGGTATACCAAATTAGGCCAACAAAGTATTATACATTTTGTGTGCGGTATACCAAATTAGGCCAACCAAAGTATTATACATTGTGTGCGGTATACCTAATTAGGCCAACCAAAATATTATACATTGTGTGCGGTATACCAAATTAGGCCTACCAAAGTGGTATACATTATGTGCGGTATACCTAATTAGGCCTACCAAAGTATCATACTCTCTTGGTACGCACGAACATCGATCATCGATCTGGGTCGGTAGGAGTGAGGTCCCTTTAACGTTCAAAGTTAAGAGAAGCATACGAGTTATCACCCTTACGACGTATGTAGCGGGACTAGAATCCACGTCAGTACCACAGGGACATGAGAATCAGTCACTGTTGTAGTCTATGAGCATTGTATCTATGACCTCGTCTGTACCACAGGGACCTGAGAATCAGTCAGTGTTGTAGTCTATGATCATTGTATCTATGACCTCGTCAGTACCACAGGGACCTGAGAATCAATCACTGTTGTAGTCTATGAGCATTGTATCTATGGCCTCGTCTGTACCACAGGGACCTGAGAATCAGTCACTGTTGTAGTCTATTATCATTGTATCTACGACCTCGTCCGTACCACAGGGATCTGAGAATCAGTCATTGTTGAAGCATATGATCTTTGTATCTATGACCTCGTCTGTACCACGGGGTTTGATTACGAATGAATTCTGTACATAAAACTTCGGACGTTCGTTGTCGTCCGCAACGAAAATTGCCGAAAATCACCTAATACTCAGAATGAATTATTGATGTACAAATGTACATTGTATTGCTGAAAGGCATGAAATGCTTTATCATAGATTCATTATTTAAAGGCCCACTACCTTTTCAGAGTAAAATATAAAGGTTTCTTAAAAAACAATGCTAACATCAGAAAATATATACCGATGGACAAAGATGAGGTTACAACACCAAACATATGCAACATTTCCTGCGTAATATATGATAACATTGGAGAGTCATTTCGCTGTTTTGTCGTATGGCGCAGTGAAAGTCAACTACCGCCCGGTATTTAGGACGACGGCGGGAAACATAAGACAACCCGCGTTATGAAAATGTGCATTTTATTTATTTTAATGAAATTGTTCAGAAGGTGATGATAAACGTAGTATTAACGGTAAGTTAGTAACTTTTGTGACTCTAAAAAATTATCGATCTCGTTTTACATTCCCATTTTAAAAATTAAAAGCCGTTTTGGAAAAGTAGTTGGGAATCACACTTTGATTGTCAAAGTACTTACCAGTAATGCAACAACGGAATAATCAGAGAATTTGTACATATATTATGAAAATCTACATTATTAAGCTTTTAGATATACAAAATCAAATATTTTTGTCCTATGTTCAGAAAGAAAAAATATGATTGTTTGTGATGTCTTTGTTGATAAACGACTTGTGTTAGACAAAGAGTACGGACGGTTCTCCATTTGTAAACTTTACACATAAATTAACGATTAACAATCAATATACCCCAAGAAAAGATAACTCTGTCGTATTAAGACATTGTAAGTGTACTTTATTTAGATATTTTGTACATTTAGATATCGTAACTATGTGTATTCTTTCGTGACAGTATCAGTTGATCGACTTTACCCCGCGGCTCCCATTAAACATTGATTACCTATAGTTAATGACTCGTGCTTGATCTATAAATGATATAACACTCGGTCGTTATGGTATTAATGTCGTGATCGATATCAAATTATAATCTGAGATATATCAAATATGATTTACCCTCCCGACAACATATCGAATCTCACTGTGTCTCACATAAGGTTGATATTACGCTGTCTGATCCTCGATCTGTAGTAACCTGACTCTTGATTACATTAATCTGCGGAACTTGTTTGTTTAACAATTGCATAACAGCTTATACAACTTTTGATGGTCACGATGTAAACGGGCGAGAAGTCTTGGAGTGGTGGAAAGTCGGAGTCCCCGGAGAAAACCTACGTATCGAGCAGGTGATCTCTGACTTTTCTTTTTCACTTAGAACTGTGCCAGGAATGAAAGTCCGGGTCCGGGGGTCGAACCACGGTCGGGCAACTGAAAGGTAACAGGCAGAACCACCAAGCCAAGGGGGTGATGCTGTTGATTGTGTGCGGGAGAGTGTATACCGGATTAAGTCTGAGTTCCCGGAATTATCAGATTAATTCGTGTATATGTAGAATAATGGCAATATTTTATAGTTAGTAGCCGTCGGAGACCAATCCAGTTGAGTTTCTAATATATGCGATGAGAGATGGAGAGTAAACGATCCAGTATTCCCCAGCGTTTTATCGATCCCGTTCCGACCTGTGTAAATATACATCCGTGTACATTTCAACTTCAATATCACCGTTATAATAACATGTGAAATCTGCATGATGATGGAATGCAGACTGCACAAAACACACTCAAGCTTACAACGTCATCGTAGAAAATATCAAATTAGGCAAATAGTAAAAGACCCAACTGAACGTCCGTCCGTCCGTCCGTCCGTCATACCTTTATCATGAAGCCTTGATGATATTGATATGTGGACATGAAAAGGAAAACTTAATTAAAAAAACAATCTGGAAAGTTCAAAAGATTCATTGAGGTATGTCCTCACCGGATTATTTTTAGCAAATTCCTAATAATTTGTTCTTCATTTAGTGATGAAATTCAACATGAAAAGACAGTCTCTGTTTTCGCATCATCATGGAATGGATGGATTAATTTGATCTTAATCCAGAAAGCAAAATCTGAAATAATTTTATCATCATATAAAATAGGAAAGATTCACTGGCAAATAAAGAAATCCAATTCATCTTCAGACGAATCATCAGATGGTGCAATGTGAGATATTCATCATCAAATCAAATGATATATGTCATCACCGAAATTAGATATGAATCCCACGAAAGACTGAAAACAAATAACTAAATCTTGAATGAGAAACTAAAATGATCGCCAAAAATGGAAGGAAATACAATAAATAAGAATAAAACACACATCGTATACGAGTGAGTAAAAATTAATCCTTCCAATAAGGAAATGAAATTTAATTAACACTTAAAATCGTCTTAAAATGCGGAAACCAAACTCATCTTAAAATGAGAAACTATAAATGAGATTCGCATTAAAACGAATCTATGGTGGCATATTTCTGCAATCGAGTTGCCGACTTACGACATAATTAAGGCATTATGTCGACATCATATAGGAGGATGTCGACATAAACAGAAGAATACGTCGACTTACCACATGTACCTACCCACACAATGATTCCAAGAAAATTATGTAGAAAGTCGGTAACTCGGCGATTAATCGTGTTTATGCTCGGGTGTGACACCGACTTGTCAGGTATTGATGTCGACATCTAAACTAAAAGATGTCGACATCTGGTCTTGAAAATGGAAATCAAAGGCCATCCTTTCATAAAGCATGGTATGTAAGGCACCATATAGCAGAGATCGATTTTGTTAATTCAGGTTTTTTATTTATTTAATTTCAAAATTAAAAATTGTGATCCTGCACATGATTTATTATTATATATTTACAGTCAGTGGTGAATTGATAGTATAAACCCCGTTGATTTCAACCAAAGGCTACTCAACTTTATTTCTCGATAAATTGAGTATGTCACGCGCAATTTGGAGCCGCGCGGATGAATTTATGATGGTCCAAATCAGAAACTTTTGGTGTTTTCAGTAACCGAACGTACGTTCGATGAACATGTACATGTATCAAAATAGGTTTGAACACATATACATGTATGTGTGTAAATACAAATGTAGAAAAGTTACATTGTTTATGTTACTACCGTACCTCTTTGAGCAATGCTTCCGTGCGTATGATAAATAAACAATGTTGTACAATGTACAGTTTTGCACATTCCGATGACGTCGCAATGTTTACATGTTGTGTGTCTGTGAGTCTGTGTTGTTCTCTACAACATGTAGCCTAGATCTACATTATATTCGTATTTTTAACATCTTTGGTTGTACGCGAATGGATAAGATATGTCAGAACAACATCAGTATTTGAGTTGGATAAGTGTAACCAAACGACCTAGCACGACAATGCTTTTTTGTTCACCTCAGGCGTGACAGACAAGTCTGTATACGTTATCTGAATCTATCTGTGAATCGGCGAGAGTAGGATTATATACACAATTGTACACGTTTTGGGTGTTTCGAAATATCATGAAACGGAAATCCCTTCAATTGTAGCTTTAACAACACTTGTAAATAGACCCTCTAATATTTATTGAAAAGTGTTTTAAATCAACAATATATATATAGCTAACATTTTGAGAGCGGTACAGTTTAACGTTTACAGTAGTGGGCCTACCTGTGTTTGACACTGTTCTCGAACGACGTTTTCCGATACATTTGAAAATCTCTAAAATCCGGAAATAATGACATGGAGATATGTAAACAATCCGTGTATTCAAAGGAATTTCAACGTGAACTGATTAAGTAGAACTCAAGTGATTCACAAAATTGAAGGAAACTCTCTGTTTGGTAACCTCCTTTGAACAGGCGGGGTTGAATCGGCGCGCGTCAAACTAGTTAAATATCCTGCCACGCTATGAAATTGTGTAGCGTGTGAAATCATACGAAGCAAATATTAAACCAACTGGCTTTGCCCATGTGTTTTACAACAGATAAATAATGATTTTATCAGTTCCATACCGGAAAACCTCAGATATATGCTGTCATCAGGACGGAACGTCATTTTATTGGTATGCTTCATTGAATAAATTGGCGGGAATTTCCGCCACTTCAAGTTGGCTGTGTCGAATGCCTGTCGGAACCAAACGATATAATTCAATTTTAGTTTCTTATAATGCATTACACTATTAAGGCTAAATTTTTGAAGCTTATGAAAATAAAGTTAGACTGTAAGTATAAGGATAAAGTCTCTTTCTGGTGGTTCTATCGAGGAATAAAGGTGAGTAGGGTATCGATATGTTTTCATGGACCGCTTCGCGGTCCATTCCAAATATTCGATACCTACTCAACTTTATCCTTCGATAGAACCAAAAGAGACTTTAATCCTTTTAAAATATTTACATGTCATGGTAATTGATAGTATTAGCAACCCGTTGAATTTCAACCAAAGGCTACTCAATTTAGTTTCTCGATAGAGTTGAGTATGTCATCGCCGAATTTGGGAGCCGCGCGGATGAATTTATGATGGTCAAATCAGAAACTTTTGGTGTTTCAGTAACCGAACGGTACGTTCGATGAACATGTAACAATGTATCAAATATAGGTTTTAAACACATATAATGTATGTGTGTAATACAAAGATGTAGAAAAAGTTCATTGTTTTATGTTACTTCCGTACTCTTTGAAGCAATGCTTCCGCGTGCGAATATAAATAAACATGTGTACAATGTACAGTTTTTGCACATTCCGATCTGACGTGCTGCAATGTTACATGTTTGTGTCGTGATCTGTGTTGTTCTCTTACAACATGTGCAGCTAGATCTATCATTATAATTTGTATTTTTTAACATCTTGGTTGTACGCGAATGAGATAAGATATGTCAGAACACATCAGTATTTGAGGGTGGATAAGTGTAACAAAACGACCTAGCCGCCAATGCATTTTTGTTCACGACTCGGGGACAGACAAGTCCTGTACGGTTATCTAGAATCTACTGTGGAATGCGAGAGTGGAACTATATTCCAGTTAGCTTGGGGTTTCGAAATATCAATGAAAGGAATCTTACAATTGTAGCTTACAAGCACTTGTAATAGACACCGTCTAATACTTATTGAATGTGTTTTAAACAACAATAATAAAATATTAGTTAACATTTTTGAGAGCGGTACAGTAAAACGTTTACAGTAGTTTGGGCTCCTACTGGTGTTTGTACATGTTCCCTCGGAAACGACGTCCATCATTTTGAAAATCTCGCAAAACCGGGGTAATCGACATGAAACGGATGTAACATCCGTGTATTCAAGAATTTCAAACGTGAATGATTAAGTAGAACTCAAGTGATCACAAAATTGAAGAAACTCTCTGTTTGTCAAACCTCCTTTTGACACAGGCGGTTTTGAAATCGGACCCGCGTACACTACGTTAAATATTCCTGCCACGTTATGAATTGTGTAAGCGTGTTGAAATCATACGAAGCTATAAAGAAAACCCAAACTGTTTGCACCATGGTGTTTTTACCAGATAAATAAAATGATTATAGTTCCCATACCGGGAAACCCCAGATATATGCTTTCATCAAGACGGAACTCATTTTATTGGTATGTCATTGAGTAAATTGGCGGGAATTTCCGCCACTTCAAGTGTTGTTCGAATGGCTGTCGGAATCCAAAACGATTATTTCAATTTTAGTCTGTATAAAATGCTATAACCTATTAAGGGTAATTTAGCTATGAAATAATAGTGTCAGACTGTAATTAAGGATTAAAGTCCTCTTTCTGTGTTCTATCGAGAGGATAGAGTGGAGTAGGGTATCGATATTTTGGAATGGACCGGCGAAGGTTAAAGTCTTCTTTTCTGGTGGTTCTATCGAAGGATTAAAGTTGGTAGGGTAATCGATATTTGTTTCATGGACGCGCTTCGCGTCCATTCCAAATATCGTATACCTAACTCAACTTTATCCTTCGATAGAACCACCAGAAAAGAGACTTTTAATCTTAATTAAAAGAAAAAATGAAAAATGAATGCAAAACAATTGATTTTTTCATGTTTTATTTTTTTCTTGCGAATCATTCTGCATATACACAGTTGTCGCCATGAAGAGTGACCTTTGATTCGCACTTCAAGACTAGATTGTTTGAATCTTTATAGTTTAGATGTCGACATCAAATACTGACAAGTCGTGTGTGCACACGCGCGGAGCTAAACACGATAATGCGCGGCCGCAGAGTTACCAAACTTTCTACAATAATTATCTTGGAATCATTGTGTGGGCAGGTAATGTAGTAAGTCGACATATTTTCTGTTTTTATGTCGACATCTCCGATGTGATGTCGACTTAATGCCTTATTATGTTCGACATCATTAAGTCGTAAGTCGGCAAATTCGATGGCAGAAATATGCGACCATGCGAATCATAACTTGTTCATGATCTTTTTTCACTTTGTAATAAAACATGTTTCAAAGTCATATCAAAGAACGAAATTAAATTTGAATTCAAACGAGGAATCGTTTTCAAAACGAGGAAACAAATTCGTTCTTCAAAAGTGAAAACGTATTCAAATAAAGAACTACCTGTAGAGATTAGCTGCAATATTCGAGCTCAAAAGACTTTTTGACAGAAAATGGTGTCGTCTTTAGAGCTACAATTGGTGTCTATTACTGCTAATGGAGCAAAGTAATGATTTATGCAACCATTATGAAACCGTTTGTTTTGCATTTTTTATCGTACTTGTTGATATCGCTTAACTACTAGGCAATAAAACTGAACCATAATAAAATATCAAATTTCTCATGCGAGGGCAAATATTTTTTTACATAATATAATATATATGAAGGTCTTTCTGAAGGGAATTTATACGGCAAGTCCACAAATTAAAAATTTGACGTCTTGTGAATGGTACGATAGATATTAAGAATAGTAGTGGACAAAAATAATATGTAAATGCATGTATACGCATAAAATAATTGGAAACCTACAAAAAAGTATAGAAAACTATGCCCGAGCGATTTTCGGAGGCAGTGCTCCACTACGACACATAGGGACCAATTCGTACCCGGCCGAAAGGTATAGAGGCCGGGTACGTATATTCGTTCTACTGTAGGATATATTAAGGAACTGATTTAAGTCTACCTTGTATAATATTTATATATCAAAGAAACACAATTTAACAAAGCATGACAATTTATTGACTCGTGCCCTATCCGGGCCTCGAACTCACGATCTACGGCACCCAATCGCCTGGCCAAACATAGCTGCGCCTTCTACCACTGCTCCACATCCACAGTGAAATTAGTACATTGTTGACTACATAATTAAAAAGAGTACCAAATTTGTAAGTATTAGGTCTTTCATAATAGTATCTAGATATACATTTCTTTTTTTATTTGATATTAATTGACCGTCATTGCTAAATAATGGAACTCATCTCTAATTTCGTTAAAGTTATATATGGTGTAAATTCGTTTATCTCTCGGTATATTATTCCATCTGCCACATTCAGTCGGTCGTGTTACATTACATGTTCTAGATTAGCAGGCTTTAAAAAGAAGCACACTGCTGCAGCCAATATGTGTACCCGCGGAGTTCTACACCGGGTAGATCGCGCAATCTCATCCCAGACCGTTATGCTCCAAGAGGAAAAAGAAAAGTCATTAAGATGAAATTAATAGGAAATGAAGCTGAGAGGCCTGTTAATTTATTGCTTCCTAGGGTAAAATCCTTTACTCGCATTATTAGTCGGAATCGAAGTGAACTTCCCTCTGGCTTTCTCCGATAACGACCCTGCATGTATAGCAACATTTCTGGGTATTAGACTTGATAGGCCTCGACATGACAATATTTGCATGACAATATGCCATTTGACATCAGGAGTATAGCAACGTCTCTTATTCCAGCACATTGATTATAATTTTTGTTGTTGTTTATTGTTCTATTATAAGATGCTATATCTTCTATTGTGACGTAATTAATAAGTTGTGTATTGTATGTAATTTATTTTTGTATAATTGTATGTAATTTATAAACTGTGTATTGTATGTCGTTTATAAGATGTGTATTGTATGTAATTTATAAGCTGTGTATTGTATGTAATTTATAAGTTGTGTATTGCATGTAATTTATAAGTTGTGTATTGTATGTAATTTATAAGTTGTATGTTGTATGTAATTTGTAAGTTGTGTATTGTATGTAATTTATAAGTTGTATGTTGTATGTAATTTATAAGCTGTGTATTGTATGTCGTTTATAAGATGTGTATTGTATGTAATTTATAAGTTGTGTATTGTATGTATTTTATAAGTTGTGTATTGTTTGTAATTTATAAGTTGTGTATTGTATGTATTTTATAAGTTGTGTATTGTATGTAATTTATAAGTTGTGTATTGTATGTATTTTATAAATTGTGTATTGTATGTAATTTATAAGTTGTGTATTGTATGTATTTTATAAGTTGTGTATTGTATGTAATTTATAAGTTGTGTATTGTATGTAATTATAAGTTGTGTATTGTATGTAATTTATAAGTGGTGTATTGTATGTATTTTATAAGTTGTGTGTTGTATGTAATTTATAAGTTGTGTATTGTATGTATTTTATAAGTTGTGTATTGTATGTAATTTATAAGTTGTGTATTGTATGTAATATATAAGTTGTGTATTGTATGTAATTTATAAGTTGTGTATTGTATGTATTTTATAAGTTGTTTATTTTATGTAATATATAAGTTGTGTATAGTATGTATTTTATAAGTTGTGTATTGTATGTAATCTATAAGTTGTGTATTGTATGTAATTTATAAGTTGTGTATTGTATGTAATTTATAAGTTGTGTATTGTATGTAGTTTATAAGTTGTGTATTGTATTTCATTTATAAGTTGTGTATTGTATGTAATTTATAAGTTGTGTGTTGTATGTAATTTATAAGTTGTGTGTTGTATATAATTTATAAGTTGTTGTATTGTATGTAATTTATAAGTTGTGTGTTGTATGTAATTTATAAGTTGTGTATTGTATGTATTTTATATGTTGTGTATTGTATGTAATTTATAAGTTGTGTGTTGTATGTAATTTATAAGTTGTGTGTTGTATGTAATTTATAAGTTGTTTTATAAGTTGTGTGTTGTATGTAATTTATAAGATGTGTATTGTATGTAATTTATAAGATGTGTATTGTATGTAATTTATAAGTTGTGTGTTGTATGTAATTTATAAGTTGTGTGTTGTATGTAATTTATAAGTTGTTTTATAAGTTGTGTATTGTATGTAATTTATAAGTTGTTTATTTTATGTAATTTATAAGTTGTGTATTGTATGTAATTTATAAGTTGTGTATTGTATGTAATTTATAAGTCGTGTATTGTATGTAATTTATAAGTTGTGTACTGTATGTAATTTATAAGTTGTGTATTGTATGTAATTATAAGTTTGGTATTGTATGTATTTACTATAAAATTAAAGTGATATCCCACTGGAACATTCAGTTGATGAAATGAAACCGGATCGCATTCTGGTGGCATTTAAATAAAACCAACGAACCACATTCTCGAACTTGTGCATCATACGCATGTATATAATGGTCTTTTTTTATTTTTTTTTTTTTTTTTTTTTTTTTTTTGAGGAGGAAGGTCTTTGAAGAAGCTGGTTACAAGCACTACATATCGTACACATTTGTATCTAAGACTTGCTTAACTTCCAAATAAACACAACTAACTCAAGTTTAATGTTATAGCTGTAATAAATATACACGGAAAATTTAAAGCTACTCACCTTCTCCCTTTTTGGTGTCATGAATACGACTTTGACCTTTGATTGCAGCCCCCGTATCCGAGACAAGACCTTGATCATCGGTTGCGTGCTTCGTGTCCAAGACACGGCCTTGACCATTGGTTTCGTGTTCCGTGTCCAAGATACTATTTTGAGATTTGGTTGCGTGCTCTGTGTTCTGCACATGACCTTGATCTTTGGTTATGATGTTTATGTCATGAACATGACCTTGACCTATGGGTGATTCCTCTTTGTCTCGTACTCGGCCTTGACCTTTCATGGAGGTATTCTTGATTTTAGCTAAAGCAGTTTCCTCAATGTCGATAGTTACCACAACATCAATTGGATGTTTATCAGAGTGCTTCTGTTTATTGGTGACCGGAAGGGACGTCTTTGGTGCCATTTTATTGTCGTGGCATGTACAAGTAACTCCCATGGTTGGCCCGAAACCTGAGTAAGGAAATATGTATTTGTAATGATTTATAGAACTAAATGCGAAATAACTTTAGCAAGCACGAAAGCGTGATTTTTGATAGGTACACCTTGGTCGTAGTGGCCATACGGACTAACCTTCTTCCACAGGTCCGAGTGGTCAAGTGCCGGACAACTAGACCTTAACATCTTGGTCGTGCTAGTGTCTATGATGCCATCACATGACTTCTCTACATGGACTACGCGGACTCAGACCAGCTATTGCAATAACCTTTTCAGGTTCAAGGTCGGTATTTTTCTCCGAAAACTTCTCAGACCCTTCGCCATGGAAACCTGACTGGGTCCTTTTACGACCTTGAATGTTGAGAGAACATAAAAAAATAACAGACAAAGCTAACGAAACATTCGGTTACCGTACATCTATATAGCTAGTAACAAGATGCTATTCTGTATGGGATATAAGATACGCGTGGATTCTTTGGTTTCGAACCCGTGACCATGTGTTAGTGGACCGTCGCTCTACAATGTCGGCATTGAGCAAGAGGGAAATTCTCTCGCATTAATTAAAACTTGCTACACTTTAACACCGCTTCAATATACTCTATCCATTAATAAGGCGTTAAGCCGACAGATAAGGACACAACTAACCCTATGTTACAGAATATAGTTGTACAAATATTACACGTGATATGATTTGTTTGTGTGCTGTAGGTAACAGTTGATTGACATACTAGGCTCCTGGTCGTAACTATTGGTGGAGGACAACTGAGGCTCAGTGGAACTGTCCCAGATAGTTCCCACAGGTGGAGGGTCAGGGATTAGATACCCGACACCTTCACCACATCCTGACCACTGTCCAGCCACGACCAGGAGATGACTGACGTGTGACTGGCGAACATTTGGACCATTGCACAACCGCGATCCAGAGGTAAGGGACTAGCAGTAGAATGTCAGATATTTTGACCACTCGTTTGGATACTTCGCCCTAGAGGTGGTAGGTTGTGAAATGATTTCAAATAACGCCTTGACGACCAGTACTCATTCTGTACTTATTGTAATTTAATTTCATCATCTGCAGCTAACTCTTTTAAGTCCGGAACTTTACAACGGTGAATTAATAGCAAATTGATAGTCAGCATTTACTTAAGTCGATTACAGTTGTATATATACCTATCTTATACTTACTTTCAGTATCCGGTATAGAAGTTCAGTGATCAGTACGTATCCAGGAGAGACTTGTCCGTCCGTACCTTACAGTAAATGTTACCATGTATACAGGTTACTGCCCCAGCGTCCATAGACATATTACCTGTCGTCTGCTCAGATCGATACCCTATCAATCAATTATCAACATCAGTTCCTAAACGAATTCTAATTTCAGTCGATACATCATCAGCCGTCTTTGGGCTTCCAAGAAAAGAATAAGCGTTTTACTTCTAAATGCGTGTGTGCGCACGTGAACGCTGCCCGCGGGATTATTTACATTCTGGCATCATTCTATATATGTAATTAGCATGCAACTAAATAAGCATATTATTAATACATTTCCCTTCACATTGATCAATATATGTGGCTGACGTATGTCGAGTCTGGCATGGAGGAGATACGTTTAAACATCATTTCAATTAAATCACACTTTCTTTGGGTTTTGTTGAGATTGCCCTCTGGAATCCAAACACTTCCGTCGAGTAATTGCTCTTCTCAGCAAAGCCTCATTTAACCGTTTGTTTACATTGGTACCGTGTAAAACTACCATATAAAGACGTGTCAGAGCATCAAAGAGCCGGTAGGAGGTTTGGTGTCATAACACTCAAGTAGCGCTTGTCGTCTGATGGTGTATTCGGACAAACTGTTTTCAAGATTTGCCCGGAGTTGTCGCTAAAATAGAAGTGTTAACAATATAATAATAAAGAAAAGAATAACGGAAAATAGACATCGAGTTCATACTACCGTAGGTAATTGTACTTAAAAAGAGCTATAAAGAACTGAATTGATATATTGGCAAACAAAAATACGAATGCTTACTAATACTAGGGCTATTTACAATAAGCTGTATACGTATACGCATAAGTTTACGGATACGTATTTGAAGGGGAGCAATCATTATTTGTACTTTTTTTTCTAAACTTAAAATTAGACTTATGATATCGTCACAGGATAGCTACCTGCTTGAACAAGAATGCACTATCATTGCATGGCACGTGTGTACCTTGGTGAACTTGTATGTACGCTAGTAATTAGTTTGGTTCATTATGTTGGCTGATTTCGGCCATGTCGCTTGACGAGCCCGCTATGCGACAGTGAGCCAAGCGAATGAGCAATTCGAAAAACACACTGTCGCATGACGCATTATCGCTCTTCGCATGTCGCACTATCACATGGCGCTTTGTGGCCAGTTGCGACCCCGCGATGCAACAATGCACCATGCGAAGAGCGATACTACAACAGTGAGTCAAGCTAAGAGCGACAGTGCGACAATTCGCCATGCACCAGTGGGTTATGCTGCAAGCTAAGAGGCGTTGGTGTGATAATGCGTTGTCGCATGGCGAATTGTCGCTCTTCACTTAGTGCATTGTTGCATGACCAATTGTCGCAATGTCGCATAGCGCATCGTCGCACTGTTTCATTGCATGGTTGCCACTGGCGATAAAGCGCCGGACAAAGAGCCACAGTACACCATATGACAATATGTTAATCACATGATGCATTGTCGCATGACGTATTTGCGAAGTGTCAAATTGCGCATCGTCGCTCTTCGCTTGACGCATTATCGCACCAGCCACCATAATGACCCACACCAATGACTAGAGCGTGCAGTCCGCTCCTTTACGGCGGTATACAAGTTCACCTAGGTACACACAATAGCCATGCAATGATCGTGTATTCTAAGTCAAACAGGTAGCTATCAGCAGACTACATTGAACAATACACGCTAATACATTCACAACCAATCAAATCCAAAATAAATTACGATATTATTGGTCTAATTATAGATTTAGAAAACTCAAATAATTATTGCTCCCCTTCAAATACGTATCTTGTAAATAGCCCTATTGCGATTAAACGCTTATTATTGCGAATATTCGCAATAGTATTGCGGTTGTTCGCAATACTATTTAGGTCATATGACCCGAAAGGTCACAGGATGACCTACTGCGTCATGCACCGTGCGCCGTCCGCCATGCGCTGTCCGCCGTGCGTAAACTTTTCATTCAAACGACTTCTTTACAATAACCGAAAGGCCTAGGGTACTGATATTTGGCCTGTAACATGCTGGAATGAAGGGCTACTAAGTTTGTTCGAATGACTTTGACCTTCATTCAAGGTCACGAGGGTCAAAAAGGCTAAAATCTTTAAACAACTTCTTCTCAAGAACCAGAAGGCTCCGGGTACTAATATTATTTCTGTAGCATGCTGGGATGAAGGGCTACCAAGTTTGTTCAAATAGGCTAATATCTTTTTTAACAACTACTTGTGAATTACTTTAGAGGCCTACGTGATATTGGGCCTGTGACATGCTGCTATGAAGCGCTACCAAGTTGTTCAAATAGGCTAATATCTTTTTAACAACTACTTGTGAATGACTTTAGAGGCCTAGAGACGTGATATTGGGCCTGTGACATGCTGCTATGAAGCGCTACCAAGTTGTTCAAATAGGCTAATATCTTTTTTAACAACTACTTGTGAATGACTTTAGAGGCCTACGTGATATTGGGCCTGTGACATGCTGCTATGAAGCGCTACCAAGTTGTTCAAATAGGCTAATATCTTTTTAACAACTACTTGTGAATGACTTTAGAGGCCTACGTGATATTGGGCCTGTGACATGCTGCTATGAAGCGCTACCAAGTTGTTCAAATAGGCTAATATCTTTTTTAACAACTACTTGTGAATGACTTTAGAGACGTGATATTGGGCCTGTGACATGCTGCTATGAAGCGCTACCAAGTTGTTCAAATAGGCTAATATCTTTTTTAACAACTACTTGTGAATGACTTTAGAGACGTGATATTGGGCCTGTGACATGCTGCTATGAAGTGCTACCAAGTTGTTCAAATAGGCTAATATCTTTTTTAACAACTACTTGTGAATGACTTTAGAGACGTGATATTGGGCCTGTGACATGCTGCTATGAAGCGCTACCAAGTTGTTCAAATAGGCTAATATCTTTTTTAACAACTACTTGTGAATGACTTTAGAGACGTGATATTGGGCCTGTGACATGCTGCTATGAAGCGCTACCAAGTTGTTCAAATAGGCTAATATCTTTTTTAACAACTACTTGTGAATGACTTTAGAGACGTGATATTGGGCCTGTGACATGCTGCTATGAAGTGCTACCAAGTTGTTCAAATAGGCTAATATCTTTTTTAACAACTACTTGTGAATGACTTTAGAGACGTGATATTGGGCCTGTGACATGCTGCTATGAAGTGCTACCAAGTTGTTCAAATAGGCTAATATCTTTTTTAACAACTACTTGTGAATGACTTTAGAGACGTGATATTGGGCCTGTGACATGCTGCTATGAAGTGCTACCAAGTTGTTCATGACTATGTCCTTCATTCAAGGTCACAGGGGTCAAATAGGCAAAAATCTTTAAACGACATCGTTTGAGAATAACTAAGAGATATAGAGACATGCTGTAGGGCCTGTGACATGCTGGGATGAAGGGCTACGGAATTCTGGTGTAGATCCTGTACTGATAGTAAATCTATACACAAGGGGTCCAACGTGTCTTGGGTGTGCGAAGGTGTAATTTGGTATACGAAGCAAATATGTCGACGAAAGCTCCGCTTCGAGTGTAGACCGTGACTGGGAAATCGCTAACGACTCTTGTAGATATTACGTTTCGGTGACAAAATTATTGCAGTTTCTAAAAATGCAGGAGATGATTAGTCTCCACCACAGGTTTACGACGCGCAAAAAAAAACAAAAAAAACCAACCTAAAAATACTTTTTAGTATTTTTTTTTTGCGCGTCGTAAACCTGTGGTCTCCACACAGTTTCCACGATATAATTAGCGTCTAGGTAAAGCCTTTGTTTGGTCGAGTAGTTCGTTATTACAGCCGTGTGATAAACAGAATCTTGTTAATTAACCAAACAATGTTGACTCTGTTTCCTTCGAAGGCTGATTTGTGCCATTTCGTCTTTTCGCCCCAAAAAGACGAAAATTTAACAATCTTTTAATTTCGTCTTTTCGTCCCGAAAAGAAGAAACGTTAAACACGAAAAGCACGCTAATTAGCGCCTTTAATGTTAGTCTTTTCGCCCTGAAAAATTTCTTCTTTTTCGAAACAAATCTTAATCTTAATTTAAGTCTTTTCACATATAGAAATATAGTATGTAAGAAATCAATCAATAAACCTATGTTATTAATCAATCAATAAACTTATGTAGGTAATCAATCAATAAACTTATGTAAGTAATCAATCAATAAACCTATGTAAGTAATCAATCAATAAACCTTTGTAAGTAATCAATCAATAAATCTATGTAAGTAATAAATCAATAAACCTATGTAATTAATCAATCAATAAACCTATGTAAGTAATCAACCAATAAACCTATGTAAGTAATCAATCAATAAAACTATGTAAGTAATCAATCAATAAACCTATGTAAGTAATCAATCAATAAACTTATGTAAGTAATCAATCAATAAACCTATGTAAGTAATCAATCAATAAACTTATGTAAGTAATCAATCAATAAACTTATGTAAGTAATCAATCAATAAACCTATGTAAGTAATCAATCAATAAACCTATGTAAGTAATCAATCAATAAACCTATGTAAGTAATCAATCAATAAATCTTTGTAAGTAATCAATCAATAAATCTATGTAAGTAATCAATCAATAAACCTATGTAAGTAATCAATCAATAAACCTATGTAAGTAATCAATCAATAAACTTATGTAAGTAATCAATCAATAAACCTATGTAAGTAATCAATCAATAAACTTATGTAAGTAATCAATCAATCAATCTATGTAAGTAATCAACCAATAAACCTATGTAAGTAATCAATCAATAAACCTATGTAAGTAATCAACCAATAAATCTATGTAAGTAATCAATCAATAAACCTATGTAAGTAATCAATCAATAAACTTATGTAAGTAATCAATCAATCAATCTTTGTAAGTAATCAATCAATAAATCTATGTAAGTAATCAATCAATAATCTTATGTAAGTAATCAATCAATAAACTTATGTTAGTAATCAATCAATAAATTTATGTAAGTAATCAATCAATAAACTTATGTAAGTAATCAATCAATCAATCTATGTAAGTAATCAATCAATAAACTTATGTAAGTTATCAATCAATCAATCTATGTAAGTAATCAATCAATAAACCTATGTAAGTAATCAATCAATCAATCTATGTAAGTAATCAATCAATAAACTTATGTAAGAAATCAATCAATAAACCTATGTAAGTAATCAATCAATAAACCTATGTAAGTAATCAATCAATAAACCTATGTAAGTAATCAAACAATCAATCTATGTAAGTAATCAATCAATAAACTTATGTAAGAAATCAATCAATAAACCTATGTAAGTAATCAATCAATAAACCTGTGTAAGTAATCAATCAATAAACTTATGTAAGTAATCAATCAAAAAACTTATGTAAGTAATCAATCAATAAACCTGTGTAAATAATCAATCAATAAACTTATGTAAGTAATCAATCAATAAATCTATGTAAGTAATCAATCAATAAACCTATGTAAGTAATCAATCAATAAACCAATGTAAGTAATCAATCAATAAACCTATGTAAGTAATCAACCAATAAACCTGTGTAAGTAATCAATCAATAAACCTATGTAAGTTATCAACCAATAAACCTTTGTAAGTAATCAATCAATAAACTTATGTAAGTAATCAATCAATAAACCTATGTAAGTAATCAATCAATAAACCTATGTAAGTAATCAATCAATAAACCTATGTAAGTAATCAATCAATAAACCTATATAAGTAATCAATCAATAAATCTATGTAAGTAATCAATCAATAAACTTATGTAAGTAATCAATCAACATAGGCTAATATCTTTTAAACAACTACTTGTGATGACTTATTTAGAGACGTGATCTTGGGCCTGTGACATGCTGCTATTGAAGTGCTACCAAGTTTTTTCAATATAGGCTAACTATCTTTTTTTAAACAACTACTTGTGAATTGACTTTAGAGACGTGATATTGGGTGCCCTGTGACATGCTTGCTATGCCAGTGCGTACGCAAGTTTGTTCATGACATGTCCTTCGCTACCAAGTTGTTCAAATAGGCTAATATCTTTTTTAACAACTACTTGTGAATGACTTTAGAGACGTGATATTGGGCCTGTGACATGCTGCTATGAAGCGCTACCAAGTTGTTCAAATAGGCTAATATCTTTTTTAACAACTACTTGTGAATGACTTTAGAGACGTGATATTGGGCCTGTGACATGCTGCTATGAAGCGCTACCAAGTTGTTCATGACTATGTCCTTCATCCAAGGTCACAGGGGTCAAATAGGCAAAAATCTTTAAACGACATCGTTTGAGAATAACTAAGAGATATAGAGACATGCTGTAGGGCCTGTGACATGCTGGGATGAAGGGCTACGGAATTCTGGTGTAGATCCTGTACTGATAGTAAATCTATACACAAGGGTTCCAACGTGTCTTGGGTATGCGAAGGTGTAATTTGGTATACGAAGCAAATATGTCGACGACAGCTCCGCTTTGAGTGTAGACCTTGACTGGGAAATCGCTAACGACTCTTGTAGATATTACGTTTCGGTGACAAAATTATTGCAGTTTCTAAAAATGCAGGAGATGATTAGTCTCTACCATAGGTTTACGACACGCAAAAAAAAAAACAAAAAAAAACAACAAAAAACAAAAAAACCTAAAAAATACTTTTTAGTATTTTTTTTTTTTTGCGCGTCGTAAACCTGTGGTCTCCACACAGTTTTCACGATATAATCAGCGTCTGGGTAAAGACTTTGTTTGGTCGAGTAGTTCGTTATTACAGCCGTGTGATAAACAGAATCGTGTTAATTAACCAAACAATGTTAACTCTGTTTCCTTCGAAGGCTGATTTGTGCCATTTCGTCTTTTCGCCCCAAAAAGACGAAAATTTAACAATCTTTAAATTTCGTCTTTTCGTCCCGAAAAGAAGAAAAGTTAAACACGAAAAGCACGCTAATTAGCGCCTTTAATGTTAGTCTTTTCGCCCTGAAAAAATTTCTTCTTTTTTGAAACAAATCTTAATCTTAATTTAAGTCTTTTCACATATAGAAATATAATATGTAAGTAATCAATCAATAAACCTATGTTAGTAATCAATCAATAAACTTATGTAGGTAATCAATCCATAAACTTATGTAAGTAATCAATCAATAAACCTTTGTAAGTAATCAATCAATAAATCAATGTAAGTAATCAATCAATAAATCTATGTAAGTAATAAACCTATGTAAGTAATCAATCAATAAACCTATGTAAGTAATCAATCAATAAACCTATGTACAAGTAATCAATCAATAACCTTATGTACAAGTAATCAATCAATAAACCTTTGTAAGTAATCAATCAATAAACCTATGTAAGTAATCAATCAATAAACTTATGTAAGTAATCAATCAATAAACCTATGTAAGTAATCAATCAATGAACTTATGTACAAGTAATCAATCAATAAACTTATGTACAAGTAATCAATCAATAAATCTATGTACAAGTAATCAATCAATAAACTTATGTAAGTAATCAATCAATAAACCTATGTAAGTAATCAATCAATAAACCTATGTACAAGTAATCAATCAATAAACTTATGTACAAGTAATCAATCAATAAATCTATGTAAGTAATCAATCAATACTTATGTAAGTAATCAATCAATAAACTTATGTAAGTAATCAATCAATAAACCTGTGTAAGTAATCAATCAATAAATCTATGTAAGTAATCAATCAATAAACCTATGTAAGTAATCAATCAATAAACCTATGAAAGTTATCAACCAATAAACCTATGTAAGTAATCAATCAATAAACCTATGTAAGTAATTAATCAATAAACCTATGTAAGTAATCAATCAATAAACCTATGTAAGTAATCAATCAATAAACTTATGTACAAGTAATCAATCAATAAACCTATGTACGTAATCAATCAATAAATCTATGAAAGTAATCAATCAATAAACCTATGTAAGTAATCAATCAATAAACCTATGTAAGTAATCAATCAATAAACCTATGTAAGTAATCAATCAATAAACTTATGTAAGTAATCAATCAATAAACTTATGTAAGTAATCAATCAATAAATCTATGTAAGTAATCAATCAATAAACTTATGTAGGTAATCAATCAATAAACCTATGTAAGTTATCAATCAATAAACCTATGTAAGTAATCAATCAATAAACTTATGTAAGTAATCAATCAATAAAC